>LZPO01097221.1:208543-218547 GCA_001675575.1 Neotoma lepida | reverse complement strand
CATCGGTGACCGCCTAACCTGAGCACAGTCCTGGTGCACTGACACCGGCAGCTCCTCCTCCTGCCACCTCTAAACCACTGCACAACAGACACTTGCAGCTTGTAGTTCGTGTCTCCTTCTTAGACCTGGTATAGACAGCAGTCTAAACGAATCCACACTACAATGCTGTCAGAACGTATAATACATTCTACAAGGAACTTAGAATAAGAAGAAANGAAAATGAAAACCAAAATATGAGGGGAAAAAGAGAAAACACACCTAGCCTTAAAATCCTTTCATATGTGCTCACTTCAGCAGCTCATACTAAAATTGAAGGGGACACAGTTTAACATGGCCCTGTGCAAGGATGACATGTGAATTCCCTAACAGTCCTTATTTCAATCAGACAACAAACCTTTAACAGGGCCATTTATGCTCATAATTATCACCCAGTACCTAGAAAATACAGACACTCTAATGTACACAGAATAAACTACATGGTGGGTTATGACTAAAAACATAAACTAAATACAACAATGAAGTTACTTAAAAGGGCAGTAATTCCAGGGCCAGAAAAATGGCTCAGGGAACAGGTCCCTGCTACCAAGCCTCACCTGTGGCCTCAAGTGGGAGGAGGGCAGTTCTAACCTATCAGCTGCTATTTTTCAGGCTGGTTCCATAAGCACTAATAGAAACAGCCAAGTTAAAACAATAAATGAACACCAATCAAATTCATTCCATTAATCATGTGACACACATCCAAATGCAGTCGAGAGACTTGCACCCACGGAAGGAGTCTCGCTAGCACAGTCTGAGCCAGCCTGAGATACATAGTGAGATGGTCACAAACAAAGACAAAACACTGACAACCACACTTCCTAGTAAGTCTTGGACAAACTACCTACTAGTTCCAATTTCCAAATCTGTAAGATAAAATAAATCCTCTATCTCNTCTTGTAGGACAGAGTACTGAGAATCAAATGACATTTGAACACAACCAAATTCGAGGCTAATGCTGCTTTTAAGAGACTGATATCCAACCAGGTGTGGTGCATGCACCTTTAATCACAGCACCTGGGAGGCAGAGGCTGGTGGATCCCTGTGAGTTCAAAGCCAGCCTGGCCCACANAATGAGTTTCAGGATAGCCAGGGATACATAGAGGGACCCTGTCACAAAAAACTAACACCCCTTCCCACCTTCAGAAAGACTGACACCTAAAAAGTCATGAGCAAAAAGTACATTATTCTTTTGCTAAAATCATTTTCTTTTCAAATATAAGCCTTACCTTTAACTGACATCCCACTTTTTCATAAGCTTTGATGAGTCTATTTTTGTGATACATCATTATCCCATAATGATCTTTGTTTCTGCAGTTGAACCCAAAAGTAATTCTCACTGTTCTAGTCTTCAAACATTAAGGAAAATTCTGAGCACAACAGTTCATTCCCTTGCAGTGACTCTTTATGTATTACTAGTAAGTCCTAATACACGGGGACTGGATAGACAGGTCTTCTTCCATAGGATGTAGGTTTGATTCTCAGCATCTACATGGTGCCTAACAACCATCTCATATGTCACCGGCCTCCTTGGGCACCAGGAACCCACATGGTACAGATACACATGCAGGCAAAACATTCATATATATAAAATGAAAATCTATAAATCTATTAAAAATAAGTAAGTCCCAAAGTGCNCACAGAAAGCAAATCTGCAGACTGGAACTGCTATGGGGAGGGCTAGTGAGATGGATCAGTGGATAAAGATGCTGGCCATCAGCCTGGCAAACTGACTTCANCCCCTGGGACTCACACGCTCAAAGGAGAAGGGATTCCTGCAAGCTGTCCTCCCATCGGCATGCACCACTCACGTACATACAGATGAGCAATTTCTTAAAATCTTACAGGAACAAAAGGGGTAAGAACAAATGATACTGAATATGCTTCACTCTGGTCACACAGCATTACACATAAAGGATACTAAAAATTTAGGTCGGTACACATCACGTTCAATGTAGGCAAGACTCTTGGAAACTAGCTGTGTCTTCACTTTTTGTCCACGCAGGATTATCTGCATTCTTGGCTTTAGGTATAAAATACTGCAGTAAGCCTGGAAAGAAACAAAGCAAAATTTGTCCTTTCTAAAGAATTATTCACAGCTGGATTCAGTATTCCTCAGATATGAATTCAGTAACAAATGCCTTAACTCCTCCCTAAAGTAATACAGACTACAGAGGTGGGGTAAAGGTATGCACTGAACATGCAGGAGGCACTGGGATCACGCTCAACTATCNAGCAATGAAAACACACAAAATGGTATTAGTTATAATGATTTTAAAAGAAAATTTTTAGAGACAAGAGTCTCAAAATAGCACAAACTGTAACACGAATTTCTAAAAATGATCTTTAAATAAAAATTCCGTATCCAGATATTGGGGTAAATGTTGAAAGATCAGAGAGACAAAGGAACAAGTCACTGCCAAGTGGTTTAACTTTACAACTCCTCAGCCTGAAAAGCCTCTGGTTCCTGTCTCTTCACACCTTACATACCTTTCTCTGCCCAGCCATCATTTCCTGGGATTAAAGGCATGTGTGCTTCCCAGGCAAAGGCATGAGATCTCAAATGCTGGGATTAAAGTAAAGGCGTATGATTCCCAAGTGCTGGGATAAAAGGTGTGTGCCACCACTGCCTGGCTCTCTTTCTCTCCTAGACTGAGTCAATCTCATGTAGTTCAGGGTGGCTTTGAACTCACAGAGATCCAGACAGATTTCTGCCTCCTGAGTGCTAGGATTAAAGGTGTGTGCCACCACTGCCTGGCCTCTATGTTTAATCTAGTGGCTTGTTCTGCTCTCTGATCTTCAGGCAAATTTTTTTTTTAAAGATTTATTTATTATGTATACAGAAGAGGGCACCAGATCTCATTACAGATGGTTGTGAGCCACCATGTGGTTGCTGGGAATTGAACTCAGGACCTCTAGAAGAACAGTCAGTGCTCTTAACCTCAGAGCTACCTCTCCAGCCCCTTTCAGGCAAATTTTATTAGGGTACACAATATATCACCACATTTCCCTTTTTGTCTAAAATAATAAAAAGTTATAAATAATATTAAGAAAAACTATATACAGTAAGTACAATAAGTATATACAATATATACAGTCAAGAATTACATTAACAATGTCCAGTCCATAATCATTTGACAGATTCAGAGAAAATACTCCATTATCTATCCTATTTTGGTGAGTCTAAAATGTTACACCTAATTCACTTCCTATGGTAACTTGTATTACCAACTGAAAACTATATTTTGATGTCTTTCAAATTATACACTTTACACCTCATTAGTGAGTTTTTTAACGAGGAAACCTACAACTTTCTAATCTTCAACTCCCTCAGAGACCTGAGAAGGAAATGAAATGACAGAAACAGCCAGCTGCCTGGACAGTCACCCAAGGTTCCTCTGCAATGTTGGGGCATCCATCTTCGGCCTAGAGACCTAACATATGACAGACTNATCTGTGAAGCAGGGTTTTCTGAAGGGCCTTCCTACCTTGTCTTGACAAGGTTTGGCAGTCCTTTTGTGTCCTGTTTGTCCCATTTGGACAGCATACTGTCAGCAATCGAGGTAAGGGCATTTTCTTGCCCAGTGGCTAAATTTTCCCACAAAGAAAGTAAACCCCATAAGGAATTTCTTCAATGCTCATCATCTTTTCTGAAGTAGANTGGTGCTGCCAGGGGCAGACATGTCTCATAGTCATAAAAAAAGAATCTACCATATTATCTTAAATGCCATATTCTGTAGATCTCTGAAGTGTTTGAAGATGACCTATCTAAAATATATGTTTGACCTTGAAAACATACCTATTATGACTACAAGTTTGATTGTAAAAACTACTTTCATTTCTTTATATCCTAATTAGTTAGTAATAACAACTTTCAAGGACTAGCAATTTACATTACATTGTTAAATGAGCTGTATAGGTACAATACCTTGAACAAGATCAGAAGTGTATACACAGTATGTTCTAACAAAATGAACCTCAAATTTGTATCAATACACAAAATTTGTATACAATATACAAAAATCCAATCAATGTAAAATATTTAAAACCAGTAGTTGCTTTTTAAAAGTAGACTAAATAATCTACCTTTTTTTCTTATCATATCTATATCCTCCCCCTTTTCTTTTCAGAATAGATTCAATACCCTTCTATCCTATTCTTTCTTTTTTGTTTTTTTTTGTTTGTTTTGTTTTTCAAGACAGGGTTGCTCTCTCTTCATTTCAAGACAGGATTTCTTTGTGTAGCCCTGGCTGTCCTGGAACTCACTCTGTAGTCCAGGCTGGCCTCGAACTCACAGAGACCCACCTGTCTCTGCCTCTCAAGTGCTGGGATTAAAGGCGTGTGCCACCACCACTCAGCTTATTATTATTTTTTTTTCTTTTTTAAAAAACTTTTTATTTTGCCAGGTGGTGGTGGTGGCGGTGGCGGCAGCAAACACCTTTAATCTCAGCACTCGGGAGGCAGAGGCAGGAGGATCTCTGTGAGTTCGAGTCCAGCCTAGTCTAAAAAGCAAGCTCCAGGACAGGCTCCAAAACTACACAGAGCAACCCTGTCTTGAAAAAAAAAAAAATTTTTTTTTTTAAATTTGTATTTTATATGCATTGGTGTTTTGCCATGGGCATTAGGTCCTCTGGAACTGGAGTCACGGACAGCTCTGAGCTCCCATGTGGTTGCTGGGAGTAGAACCCTGGTCCTGGAAGAGCAGTCAATGCTCTTAACCTCTGAGCCATCTCTAGCACCCTTATCCTATTATTTCTAGATCTCTTTTTTTTGAGTAGATTCAATAATCTACCTTTTATCTTATCATAACGATATCCTCTTTTTTCTTTTCAGAGTNGATTCAATAATCTACCCTTCTATTGTATCATTTCTATTTTTTAAGAGTAGATTTAATAATCTACTTTTTATCCTATCATTTCTATATAATACATTTCTATATCAACAAGCTACCTAGAACTCAACATATAGCTAAAGATGGCTTTGAACACCTACTCCTGCTTCCACCTCCTTGAGCAGCATTACGGGTGTGCACCACCACACCTATAAACTCCAACACTCAGAGCCCAAGCAGGACGATCTCCAAACTGAGGCTACATAGTGAGATCTTGTCTCCAAAACAAACTCAATCGTCAGAACACAGTTCAGGAATGGAGCCGTGTGAGGAAAATTCTCGTGCTNATGAGAACACTCAAAGAAAACAAGAGTCTTGTGACTTCAGTTTCTTCAGAACAGAAGAAATTGGTTTTGGAATGTGTTTTCGTGCTCCTCCCAAATGTTGGGATAGGAATGAGTTTACTTCAGATTACTCATTATTGCTTGCTGCTATTATTCAATTAAATGTTTAAACTATCCTTTATATGCTTCTATGGAAAAACGTTTTTGCCATGTGTGGTTTGTCCTTGTGATTATATACAGCATGAACTCATGAGAACTTTTTGTTTGTTTTTTNGAGATAGGGTTTCTCTGTGTAGCCCTGGCTGTCCTGGAACTCACTCTATAGACCAGGCTGTCCTCAAACGCAGACATCCACCTGCTTCTGCCTCCTGAGTGCTGGGATTAAAGGCGTGCTAACCCTCAGAATATAAATTGTCTTGAGGCTCTGAATAAAGTTGGCTATTGCATGAGACTTTAGTCTTTTCATATATCTCTCCCTTCTCCCAGCTCCCACCTCTTCTAGAGCAGTGACCCTCAATGACACTAAGACCAGTGAAAAATGTGCTGATCTATTGCCACATTACTGAATCAAAGTTGTCAAGTGCTATGTATAACATATTGTTTAAAATTTGTTTTTGTTGTTTTTTTCGAGACATGGTTTCTCTGTGTAGCCTAGGTTGTCCTGGAACTCACTTGGTAGCCCAGGCTGGCCTCAGAACTCACAGGGATCCGCCTGCCTCTGCCTCCTGAGTGCTGGGATTAAAGGCATGCACCACCGCCTGGCTTCATTTAAAGTTTTTAGAAAATGTACACAAATACCTGACCAAAACCTGCAGGAAGGAGGGTCTAAACTTTAAGGTGTCAAAGCGGAGGGCCAGGATGAGAAAAGGAAGCTGACAGCTCATGCCAGCAAGTTTATTAAGCAGCACAGCATTCCATATACTGTTACAGGGAAAATGGGACAAAGTCAGTGGAAACTAATCAAGTACTGGTGTGCAAAGGGAACACAGGATATCTCAAGTGTGTCACAGACCAGCATACCAGGTCTCTGGGACTAAGAGCCACAGCCCTTCAGGGATAAAAGTTGGATTCCCACAAGACCTTGACTTCCTAGAGGCCATGTCCCCAACTCCAAACCAGACCTTGCCAAGTCTGATCTCAGGCAAGGACACAGTATTCCCTTTGTGCTTTCACTGGGACCTCTCAGAANGCCTTGGATCAGCTTGGCCCCCCAACAGGAACCAGGAGTGGTGGCTCACACTTATACCCACCCTGTGAAGCAGACGGAGGAGAATCAGAGCTCAAGGTCAGCTTTACTACACAGCACGTTTGAGGCCAGCATTCAAAGGGACCCTGCTTCAAAAGAAGAAAGGGGAGGAGGGGGTGGATATGAACAAAGGACATTATACACATGTACATATTCTCAAAGAATTTGGGGGGGGGCTTTTTTGGGGGACACCCTTTGCTGTCCTGGAACTTGCTCTGCAGACCAGGCTGGCCTTGAACTCATAGAGATCAGCCTGCCTCTGTCTCCCAAGTGCTAGGATTAAAGTCATGCACCACCACTACCTGGCCAAGAAATATTTTTTTTAAAGTTTAAAAAAAATAACAAATAAATAGATAAATGAGAAAATATATGCAAAGGTACCAAAAAGGACATTTTCTGACTGACTTTTCATTATTGGTATTGTAATTTAAAAAGAAACTAAAACAATTTATTAGGCAAAAAGTAACAAGCAATTTGGAATTCAAATAAGAGAATGTTGTAAGCTTGGCAGGTATTTTTCTTGGGAAGTCTGGACTCCAACTTATTTCTACATAGTTGAGAATGACTGTGTACCCCTCATCCTCTGCCTCCATGTCTCTCCAGTGGTGGGTCCCAAAATTGTGCTAACACACCCAGCTCAAAGCATGTTTTCATTCCTTTTCTGTTTGGAGAAGGATTTTTGAAGCAGGGTCTCACTCTGCAGTCCAGGCTAGCCTTGAGCTAAGAGCAATCCTCTTGCCTGAGCTTCCAGAGTGATGAAGAGATAGATGTGAGCCACCACGCCCAGCCTGTCACGGAGCAACCTAAGCTCGGCACAGTGGCGCATGCCTGTGATCCCAGCATTAAAAAGCTGAGACAAGAAGATGGAGATGTAAGGCCAGGCTAGCTACCCAGGAAACAAAGAGAACCCTAGAAAACTGAGCAACAACCATTACATGCTAAAACATGTTCTTCTGTCTCCCCATGACTATAAGAAATCTCTCAACAAAATGTGTTGAATAATTCAGAAGACAGATGAAAGACTCAACAGAAAAGTAAAATCTGAACATTTCTTACTTTTCCCCTGGCTCCTGATTTTAAGAACATGGTATGATGTCTTTTCAAAAACCCACCCATGGTCTCTGTAAACATTGCAAGGCAAACTGTCTGCTCTCACTGCCTGGAACCTGTTTCACCCTTAAATATGACTTAATAGCAGTGACATATCTCAGTAACAGGATATGATAAGAAATAGTATACATTTGCTATTATGTATACCTCAGACCTCAGAAAATGTACATCATCAAACTTGTAAATGTCAGATTCTTGGCTTGGGTTATATAACTTTAGCACAAAAAGCATAAAATTAGTATCATCTCATTCAAATTAAGAAACAATGATCATATTACCAACACCACAGTACTGAAATTTGTGTGTGCATGCAATGTGATGTTCATATTGTTAACTGAACAGGATTGAGAATCTCTTTGGAGACAATTCTCTGGGAGTGCCTGAAAGGGATTTTCTACATTAGACTGATTGACTTGGAAAGACCCACCCTAAAAGTGGATAGCACCTGGGTTGGGGTCTCAAACTACATAAAAAGGAGAAAGTAGGCTCAGCAAAATCTTCCTCCTTCTGTCCTCTCTGCCTCTCCCTTCTATCACACCTTCTCAGAACTGTAAGCTGAAATAAACTATCCCTCCTAAGGTGCTTCTGTAGGGTATCTGCACAGTGAGAACAGTAACTGATACACTTAATCATCAAAACATAACCTACTTCTGCAGTCCAATCAAGAGATATTCACTACAAAATGTTATTATTGTATATATAATGTATTGCTTTAGAAGACAAATCAAGGTGTATTGGGTGTGTAGCCTACAACATTACATTTTTACAACACTGAATTTGGTGTTCTGTGACTTGAATTAATTAGTATGGTAACCTAAGATGTACTGATTCGCCAATTCAAATAAACTCAGTGCAGAATGGGAAAGGCAAAGCGCCATATGAACTGATGTCTTCAAAACGGAAANAAGGCTTTTCTCCCTGCCTGCTTTCTCTGAGATTGTGTCTTACGTAACCCAGGCTAACCTCAAACTCTCCATGTAGGCAAGGGTGGCCTTGAACTCCTGATACATTGGCCTTCACAGCCCCAGTTCTAGGATTACAGGTATGTACCAACATATCCAGTTTATGTGGTACTAAGGATCAAACCCAGGGCCCTGAGCATTAGAGGCAAGCACTTACCAACTAGGCTATACACCAACCCAACCTATTAAAAAAAGGTTTTCACAGCAAATAAAACAACCAGTACCCAAATGAGCAGTTTAGCATGTTGATTCACGTCTAACACACTTCCAGTAGAGACAACCCAAGTGGCTAAGGCAAGCCTGCTAACAGCTCGGTGCTTTCTGACTGCTCATTTCCAGCAACAGCTGAGTACATACCCTTAAAGAGTAGTCACTCTCAGGGGCAATTTGGTCCATCCTTTCTTGTTTCTTGTACCCTTTCTTCCCTGCAATGTCATCTAAATCCTCAGGAATTCTGATGTCATATTTATCCTTTTCAAAATCAAATTCTGTTGCATTTTTGTAACTGTAAGAAAAGAATTTAGAAAGAAGCAAAATTTAACTTCACATCAAGAAAAATAAGCAAATACTAAATGGTAAGAAAAAAAATGAATAAACAAGCAAACAAACAGTAGGCCAGGGGTCAGGGGTCAAGTACAAAGCAATCCAAGACAAAGAAAAAGCATCAGGAGGGCTCAGGAAAACCACATCATCCAGGAGCTGCTGGGCCTAACAACACAGAAACTATGCTCCTGGGCATCCCCAACGACACCTGCATCGATGTTTACAGCAGTATCTCTAATGGTGTCAGGCTGTAAACAATACTTTCTGTATTGTTTTTGAACAATATTTGTATGCTTTTGAACAGTGAGGTGGGAAACAACAGGACCTGAACTCACATGGAGTGCCAGGGTGAAAAGCAGCCAATCACTGCAGATAAATGCAAAGAGCTGGAAACACCTGCCGACTCGGGTTTCACACCTAGAGCTACCTTTATCTAACTTTTTGAAAGGACATGATCAAGCAAAGGTCAAGGTCAGAGGTTGCCTGGACTAGAGAAGCACAGCAGAGGAAGCAAGTGTGGCCACGGCACAAAGTGGGTGCTGTGCTGAGCCAAGTGCCCCACACTTTATCATTAACAAACTTGGAGAAAACTATAAGGGGACACAAGAGCCAACTGCACATGAATTACCACACACTGAAAAACAGAGAGCTTGACTGAAAAGAAAGAAAACTAACCAGAAGGAGGGACAAGAAAGTGAATGCAAGCAAAAGGAGATTTCGTACATCAGAAAAACAAATTCTAAAATGCTTTAGGTTTAACACTATTTGTGCTTTATTTTTATGGTTCAATGTATTGCAGACTTCTTACAATTATTTATTAATATTTAAAGTTCTTAATCGTAAAGGAGTGTATCCAAAGACAAAGAAGTACTAACTTCAATTTTTAAAATTATTTTACTTATTGTGTGTGTGTGTGTGTGTGTGTGTGTGTG
>LZPO01097221.1:195398-207918 GCA_001675575.1 Neotoma lepida | reverse complement strand
GAAGGAAGGAAGGAAGGAAGGAAGGAAGGAAGGAAGGAAGGAAGGAAGGAAGGAAGGAAACCACAAATCAGGAAGTACACCATTCATTTCTAGTCTATCTAACAAGGCTAAATAAAGCAACCAACTCTGCATGGACTTTACTTCCCAAATGGTCAACTACCAACAGAGGTCTACAATTACCTTCTAAGATTCCAAATGATGATCCTTGTCCCCTTCTTACCCATAATAGCATCAAGTTCTGCCACTAATTTCTGTTCCGTAGAAAACAGAGAATGTTCCAGAATTGCTGCTAGGCTTGCTTTTGATTCTGCTAAATTAATCATCTGACGTATGTCCTTAGTTAAAGATTGAAATCAACAACAAATTTTACACAATTAAAATATAGAAGCAAACTTTAACAAACTCAAGAGTAACCAATCCCTAAATTATTTATAACTTCAAATGAACACAAGGAAAGATGAAAAGTGAGCATGTCCCAGGGCTCCAAGGAAGGAGGATGAGTTCCAGGCAACTCATTTCAACTGTAAAAGGTGGAGGAAAAGTTCTAACTAACTCAGTGATTTATTTTTTTTTTTTAAGAAAATTAGATGGGCACAGTGGGGCCCTTGCCTTTATTTTTTTATTTTATGTGCATTGGTGTTTTGTTTGTGTGAGGGTGTCAGGTCCCCTGGAACTGTAGTTACAGACAGCTGTGAGCTGTCATGTGGGTGCTGGGAACTGAACCCAGGTCCTCTGGAAGAACAGCAAGTGCTCTTAACTGCTGAGCCATCTCTCCGGCCCCTAACTCAGTGACTTATGTCAATGAGTTCCTAAAATCATCTTGCTTTTCACTAGTAGGGAAACTTTCAAGCCAGGCCAACACAGTCTTTCTTATTAATGCACAATAATCTTGAAATAAGGAACTATATACAAGGTAGGCAAAGTGGCTCATGCCTGTAATCTCTGCTGCCTAAGAGGTGGAGTCCAGTCTTTTCTACCACATACTGAAGCCATGTCTAAGAACAAGGAGAGCTATGGAGTAAGCTTGCCCTTCTGTGGTTCTGCAGAGGAAATCCAGGTCCTCTACTACTAAGCTTCACTGCAGCCCTGGAAAACAATCAACAGACTAGGCATGGTGGCACCTGCACCTTCAATCCCAGCACTCAGGAATCAGAGGAAGAGCAGGCAATCGCTGTGACTTTTCAGGACCAGCCAGGGCTACCTAGTGGGACCTTGTTTCAAACCAAACAACCAACAACCAAACAACAACTACAATCATAACCTCATTATGTTGAAGATTTCCACAGCAAATTTCCAGTAAAGAAAAAACAAATGCTGGGCTTCAGGCACAGGGTAAAAGAAATATAGAAAAAAATATATACATATATACAGACAAGAAATGGAATAGATATGGTTAAAAAAACAAGAATTGGGGGGCTGGACAGTTAGTTCAGTGGTTAAGGGCACTTGTTGCTCTTATAGAGAGGGTTCGATTCCCAGTACCCACCCACATGGCAGCTCACAGCCATTTTTAACTGCAGTACCAGGGGAACCAACACTCTTTTCTTACCTCTGCAGATACCACAAATGCACATGGTACATATCCCTTATGTAGAAAAAACACTATACACATAAAATAATTTTTAAAAGAACAACAAAATTTTGGATGGGTGTACTGGCTGGTTTTGTGTATGAACTTGACACAAGCTAGAGTCATCAGAGGGGAAGGAGCTCAGTTGAGGAAATGCCTCAGCGAGATCCAGCTGTAAGGCATTTTCTCATTTAGTGATCAATGGGGGAGGGCCATTGTGGGTGGTGCCATCTCTGGCCTGGTGGTCCTGGATTCCATAAGAAAGCAGGCTGAGCAAGCACGGGAAACAAGTCAGTAAGCAGCGCCCTCCACAGCCTCTGCATCAGCTGCTGCTGTCTCCAGGTTCTAACCCTGCTTGAGTTCCTGTCCTGACTTCCTCCAATAAAGGAGTACGATCTGGAATGTAAGCCAAATAAACCCTTTCCTCCCCAACTTGCTTTTTGGTCACGGTGATTCTCACAGCACTGGAAACCCTAACTGGGACAATGGGCATGGTGCTGTGTGCTCTTAATTCCAGCTTTCGGTTGTATGGGATAGAAAAATCAGTAGTTTGGAGGCAAGCCTGGCTAACATGGGGGGACCCTTCTAAAACAAAAGACAGGGCAAGACAAGAATTGAGGAAGATATAAGGGAGTGTTCCAGATTTTTTTAAGTTTCTCTGCAGCATTAATTCCAAAATCAAAAGGATATGGTGTTTGTTGAATGTCACGATTGGGACAACAACATGTTCCGCCTTTATGACTTCCAAATAGGTCTGAGACAAGAATCCCACACTCATGGTTTCTCCGTTTTTGGTAAAGACTATTGCATCTTTGCCCAGTCTCATAGAACCAGACTTGAATCCGTTCCCATACAATCCAACTGGAACATGACCATTCATGGTGACTTTGTCACTGAAGCCAAAGCTAAAAAGAAAAGAAAGATTTAAACAATAAACACTCATTCATTTTTAAAAACTCAGTAAGTATAAGTACCTTTTTAAAATTTAATAAATATAATACCAAGTAAAAAGCCTGGATTCAAATGCTGATTCCACCCACCCTGGGGGAATAATCTTGAGCAAATGACTTTGATCTACCTTGATGTGTTTCCACGTCTCTAAGAAGAACGGGTTTCAGGTACTTACACCAGCTCATCACCTGGAAGGTATGGCTAAATATCTGGGTTGTAACAGGAGGCCTACAAACCTTCAAATTTCAGGCTACAGATCACTTCCTCTAGATATGAACAATTCTCTTGTTCTGAATAAGGCTATGTGGCATGATCAATGATGGGGTCAATTTGACTTTTTGGCAGCATAANGAACATTTAAGGAATAATGAGGAAATGCAGCTTACTGTAGCTCTAAGTCTCTGAGGTCCCATCCTGCGTTTCTCCAGTTCACCTAGGCCCGCAGTTCCCACAGCCACTTATAAGAAGCCCAGGCTTCTTGCTAGCTAGCTCTTATAACTTAACTCAACCCATAACTATTAATCTATGTATCGCCGTGTGTTCCATGGCTTTACCTGCGTCCCATTACATGTTGCTCCTTGGATGGCGGTTTGGTGTCTCCCCCCACTCTCTTATCTCCTCTTAACTATTTCTCTTGGATTTTCCTGCCTGGCTCCATCCTGCCCTGCCATAGGCCAATGCAGCTTTATCAACCAGTCAGAGCAACACATATTCACAGCGTCCAGAAAGACGTCCCACAGCAGACAACAGAAGGCTTCTGCTTCTGAATTCTCCCTCTGCTCTGTACTGTTTACTTCAGTACCCAGTGCAGACACTTCACTGAGACTGCATGAGTTATTTTATGTCCCTTTATTCTCTCAAGCGCTTTAGAGACAACACCCCATCTCCCTAGTATACTCTATTAGAAGAAACACAAGGTAAGCCTAATTTATAGCAAAGTAAAAACAGCTACTATCTGTGTGCTACAACTCTAAAGGAATGCTGGAATTGTAGGTAAGGCAGACATGGGGAAGGGGTGATGAGCATGGTGGGACTGCCTAACAATCTAGTTGTAGAAAATAATGAAAGACCTAATCACACTGTGGAGATGGCATTTCATGTTTTAAAAACAAAAATTAAGGATATGAAATAGTATTTTGTACAACCCAAGTAAATTTTCAAATATGCAGAAACCATCACTTTCTGAAGTATAATGCGTTTTACACACCTTAGCATTTTATGTAACTTATCTGCAGTCATCCCGTTGCCATTATCAGTGAAAGTCAAGCATATACGGTCATTAATCACTGTTTTATCAATCCAGATCTGTTTAGCATTCACATCAGGATCATAAGCATTATCTGGAAGACAAAGGGTTGGAGAAGTTCTGAGTCTGCATTTTAAAGAAGCCGTGCATTAGAACAATGCTGTAACAAGCACTAGAATATCATCATTACTTTAAAAGCTAATTGTTAGGAATTCCTAAGGTTTGAAAACACAAAACTAAATGGCCTCCACTGACTGTATCCGAGTTAGTTCTCTCCAAACCCTCACAGCACGCAGGGATAAAGACTGGTAACACTCAGGTGTGAGACACCACTGCTCCCAGGTACGATTAAACCAGCCTGTCTGTCTATCCTAAGGGAGACTGAGAACTGAGTGACAAAGAGCACTAGGAGCTGACACAGAAGCTACTAACAGTTCAGAATGAGAAGGAGTGACCCTTTCTCCTAAGCCACACACAGACGGAAGATTCACCTCCTACAAGCATCTACCATTGTGATTCCTGTGGAGTTTCTTCCAACTTTACAACTCTATTACTGAGCACTTCTCACTTTAACCCTTTAACATCTTGTTTATATACTCATTTCTCAGAACAGGTACAATAAAGGACTATGTTAAAAATGAAAAATATTTAACATATCAGTAATAAAATCAAGTTGTGACTTATCCAAGATCCATCTGAATAGCCTCTAACTGAATAAATGTTGAAGTAGTTATTAGAAATAATGGCTTTCTGGATTTTGGAACCCTTTTCCTCATACTGGGTTACCTTATCCAGCCTTAATACAAGGGGAAGTGCCCAGTCTTATTGTAACTTGATATGCCATGTTTGGTTGATATCCATGGGGGGCCTGCCCTCTTCTGAATAGAATCTGGGCAGTGGTGGCACAAGCCTTTAATCCGAGCACTCGGGAGGCAGAGGCAGGTAGAATCTCGAGAGTTCCAGGCCAGCCTGGGCTACAGAGTGAGTTCCAGGACAGGCTCCAAAGCTACACAGAGAAACTCTGTCTTGAAAAAAACAAAAAACTAATAATAATAATAATAATTTTTAAAATGGGTTTTAAACTATTCTTCTATAAAGGAGCTTACAATTAATCTTTTCCAATGACTTCTGGAAAGATAAAATAGTATTTCATAGCCTGGAGGTGGTGGCGCACGCCTTTGATCCCAGCACTCAGGAGGCAGAGGCAGGCGGATCTCTGTGAGTTCAAGGCCAGCCTGGGCTACAGAGTTCCAGGAAAGGCGCCAAAGCTACACAGAAAAACTCTGTCTTGAAAAACGCCCCCAAAATAAATAAATAAATAAATAAATGAATGAATAAGTAAGTAAGTAAGTAAGTAAGTAATAGTATTTCATTAAGAACTGAACTTGTTAACAGCAGGAAGAACACAGCTTTAAGCGTGGGTAGTTCTGGCAGGCTGCCATTTAAAAAGAAAGAACACTTGCAGTGTTGTACCACACCCACTGCAGAGTTGGGAGAAGAAAACAAAATCAACTGAATGCTTGCTGGCTCTGGTTTTGGACAAGCCTTAGTACTACACCAAGGGAAGGGTCCTGCAAGCTGGGCAGGGTGCTCGTCCTGCAAGTCCAGCACTAGAGAACCTGTCTCTTATACACATCTAGATGTGTATAAGAGACAGGTGCTCGTCCTGCAAGTCCAGCACTAGAGAACCGTGGATCAAGACCCTTCCTTAGTAAACAAACACTCGGAAGTCCCTNCTCCTCCCATACCTCAGGTAGGACCTTCTTTTGATAAAGATCCCATTGTAAAATAGACAAAGAAACTCCCGAGAATAACAGTTCCCCTTTTAAAACATGAGCCTAAATTGAAAAAAAAAAAAACCAACTATTCTTGCTCATGTAATTTCCTAAGAAGAAAATCATGAATTCATGATACAAATCTGAACATAACTTATATATTGTCTCATGCTCACTAGATAAAGTATATTCCTGGACCTCATCATTCCCTTAGAGGAAACAAGAAACTATTATAAATTTAACATATTAATTCTAACACCTAAAAGATGAATCCACTCTATATGTTACACACACCGTGAAGCATCATTCTTATTTTTTACTCTCATGATCAGTAAAAATATTTGCACTGTAAGTGCTTTGTAAACCAAAAGCTATGGAAACCCCTGGTATAGTACGGGGAAGGGGAGGAGTGATTCGCCTCTTATGAACGTAAACAACTGTTAAGTCAGCTTTTACANCATTGTTATTCAGGATATATTTTAACAAGTATACTTGCATATTACTTTTCAGAAGTTATTAAGTTATAATTACATTAGCAGATAGCATATGAAATGTCAATTTACATACCTATTAATTCAGCAACTGCACTGAATGGCCAAGTATGACTAGTAGAATTTGTATGTAAAAACTTCGGGCAAAGCTGAAACAAACCAACAATTCATATAATTTAATGTAGCCTTAATTATGAGCACAAGACCCAATATACATTGTCCCTGTGTTAAACAACACTGAGGCCAAATAAAAAAATGACTTAATTGCTTGCTCCAAGAAGATAAAACCTAGAAGCTTCCTGGAAGATAAGGCTGGGGAAACAGCTTGCTCAATAGCTTACCCATCAAGAACTGTTTAAAACCCTTGTCTCCTTATGCCCACAATGCCATAGCTTTCCCAATTCCCTTATAAGACCTGTTTTTAAATGACCCAGTTGAGACCCTAAAGTCTGACAAACATCACTTCCTAAACCTCCCTACTTTGAAACAAGATTTTGTTAAGAGGGGTGTTTGCTTATTAGTGTACTGACTGGGTCTAATGACCTTACTAAGTGTTGCTGGGAGCCTCACAGAGACTTTGTATTTGACACTCTGAGCTGGTTGTATTATCTATTCCAAGTTTATTGCAGTTGAACATTGGCCTGGTATGTATCCATGACTTCTTCAAATAACAAACCACTGCAATTTCCAAGGTTTTAAAGTATGACTTCATTCTCAATAACAGATATGAAGGAGAGGCCTATGCTATAGGCAACTTAATTTCTTGAGCAATTTATGATGCACACACATAATCAATTAGTTTAAGCACTTTTTTTCAAGGGCAGGGCTGGAGAGATGGCTCAGTGGTTGAAAGCACTCACTGCTCTTCCAAAGGTCATTCGTTCAATTCCCAGCACCCACATGGCAGCTCACAACTGTGGGATGCCATCTTCTGGTGTGCAGATAGATGTACATGCAGACAAATTACCCATATACATAAAAAATAAAACCTTTAGCTGGGCTTGTAGGTATACACCTTGAATCCCAGCACTTGGGAGGCAGAGGCAGGCGGATCTCTGTGGGTTTGAGGCCAGCTTGATCTACAGAGTGAGTTTCGGGACAGCCAGAACTACACTGAGAAGCTCTGTCGGGGTATCCTAGGATAGCCTTGAACTCACCTTAAACTTCTGATTCTCTTGCCTCCACTTCCCCAACACAAGAGGCTGGGGATGTAGCTCAGTAGGTAGACCACTTGCCTAGCATGCATACAGCTCTGGGCTTAATCCCCAGCACCTTATAAAACTGGGAATGGTAACCAAGAGCCTGTAATTCCATCACTTGGGAATCACGGCATCAGAAATTTAAGGTTATCCTTTTCAAGTTTAAGTTGGGAGGCCAGCATGGGCTGTTGAAGATCTATCTCAAGAAAAACAAACAAATAAAAACCTAGGCAACTACAAACATCAGCTCACTCAGGACAACCTGTGCAAGCTGTGGACTCCAAGGACAACCAAAACCAGATTCACAATAGCAAATCAGCAAGCAACCTACAAACAAACCCTATACATAGGCTATACATAGGGTGCCAAGATCATTCACTGGGAAAAGGCCTTTTCAACAAATCGTACTGGGAAAACCAAATTCCTAAATTACAACACATATAGGAATTAAGTCCAAATGGATCAAAAACCTAAAATAACAGATAAAACTGTCAGACTTTAGAAGAAAACAAAAGAAAAGCTTTTGACATTAGATTTGGAAATCATTTTTGACTATAACAAAAATGCATATATATCAAACTATATCAAAATTTAGAATTATACATCTAAGGANACTGTCAACATGAAAAAGCAGCTCTCACCTCAAGGGGGTAAGAGGCAGTTCATTGTAGAGCCCACTCTAAGTGACCATGGCTGGGACACAGGTTGAGGTTACCTCAAACCCACGGCCCAGTGTGGGAATGGTTTGATAAGATATTTACAGCAGCAGAACAAGGGAGACACATGTCAAGACCTTTGGGTCCATCAGGCTGCAGACACAGTAAAGCAAGGAAAGAAAACTGTTTTCAGCACCAGNTGCTTTGGACAGCAGCCCTCGGCCCTTNGGCTGGATGGAAAGGAGGGTGTCTATTTGGACATTTCAAGTGATTTACCTAATGGTCACAAAGATGGGAAGCTACAGAGGAGAGCAATAAATGCCTACTAAAGGGCCAAGGTAACTTGGCTCTCCACACCGCTGATGTCAACTGGCCTCCGTAGCCCCTGCTTCCTAGTAACCCAACTAACAGTGAAAACCCTGGGGGCGTACACTAGTAGCATAAGACTTAACAGGTACAAGCGTCTTGGGTTTTGAAGGGGTAAAACTCCCCCCCTTTCACAACTGAATTTAGGTTCCAGTTCTCTGAGAAAGACAAACAGGTGTCTTTTCCAACAAAGGGCCATTTATGTACAAGTCCCTTACATTCAAGGTCGAGGGAGAGAACAAACACAGAGGGTCTAAGTCAGCCTCATAGTGTCTCAAGGACAAACCCAGCAGCCCCCTTCTGAGTCACGTCCAAGCTTGTGCAGATGTCTCCAAAAATGATAAGACTAAACCTCAGCCAATTAGAAATGTACTAATGTAACTGCTGCTTGCTTACCCAATTATGTAGCTGACCCTCAAACTCCCCTTAGCTGTGCTTAAAAGAAGCCTATAAAAATACGAAAGTTGTCAGGACCAAAATAAAACCAGGGAAAGCCACATAGGGAGGGAAGATGTATGAAAGTATTTGCCAGGTAACAGAAACGATCACAAAAGAGTGCTAAAACCACAGCCTCATATATAGATGAAAATAGTTCTGCGATGCCACCTGTCCAGAAACTCACTCATCACCCTTGAGCTGACAAGATCCTTTGCTCCTGGTCATTGCCGCCAAAGACAACTGTTCAAAACACAACCCTTTCCTGTTTCCTTTTAGCATGCTTGTCTTCCTCGGCTTCCCNATGCCCATGATGGTTACTATACTCTGCCTACAATTCCCTGCTATTGCAATCTGCTGTTCTGGACAGCCACTCTGTTATTTAGGCTGACACTTGCGGGGAATGTAAAATGTACAGCTGCTATGGAACACAGTATGGTGGTTCCTCAAAAACTTAAAACACAATCCTGTTATGAGTAAAGTTATCACACTCATCATTCAGACTAGAATCTTGGATACAAAGGAACTAAGTAACTTGTCCAAAGTTACACATTCAATCATCTATGTCAGGAGTGAGATCATGAAGGGCAGGGCCAGACTATGCTGTTAATCACTGAGCAAGTGCTTACTAAGGGAGTAAGTCTAAAGAGTCCTGTGGAAAGGCTAAAGGAAGTCCCCAAGACAGGGCTATCCAGTCAAGGATTCCCGAATGATAAATACTGGGTGTATCTGAAAAAGACTTCTATGCTCTTCTGAAAGTGTGAATGATCTAGTGATCAGCATGGAGAGAGAAAAAAAAATCAAACAAAATATAAATCAATGAGTAGGCAGAGAAACTAAAAAAAGCTGTACAGAAAATGCAATCACAGTACAATGGCAGGCATATTTGAAAATAAAACAGAAAACCAGCAGGGCGGTGGTGGTGCACACCTTTAATCCCAGCACTCAAGAGGCAGAAGCAGGTGATCTCTATGAATTCAAGGCCAGCCTGGTCTACAGAGCAAGTTCCAGGACAGCCAGGGCTACACAAAGAAATCCTGTCTTGAAATGAAGAGACAGAAAGAGAGAAAACAAATCCCAAAACAGTAAGTAAATAAAAGTAGCACGCACTGCATGGGCGCCAGTGCATCAGCCTGTATCAGCTAGATATACAGGGACCTCTGGGGGGGGGGNAGATGACAAATGGTCTGAGCATTTTACTTAGAACTATACAAGAAAAATGAAAAAAATCTAATTAGCACTCTGCACTCCACACTCAGATCTCAGACCACCTGAATAATTCTAAAATATGTATCTAATAGTCTAGAGATGGCACAGTGAAGAATGCTTCCCTAGGATGTCCAAAGCCCTGGATTGGGGGTAGTGAGTATTCCTAAATAAAGTTTGTATAGATTAAGGTTGATCCCAGATACTTTGCTTTTGATAACTGCACAGTTCACTATCTTTAGATTCTCTCCTAATCCAAGCATTTCATAGTTATAGGCAAATTAATGCACAGGGCATGGTCCAATGAAACTATGGAAACTATAATTTATTTCACATGTCACACAATTTTTTTCAACCATGTTGATTGAGTGCTCATTTTTAGATCACACACTATACAAAAACAGGTGTCAGGCTGGATTTGGTTCATAAGCTATAGTGTACCAACCAGGCAGGAAAAAAGCAGACAGGTGAAAACAATTCCAAGGTTCCAAAAAGCCTATGCCAAATTAGCACTCTACCCACTGCCACACCCAGAGTCAACTAGTAATTCTGCACTTTGCTCTAGTGCTAGGGATGAACCCGGGTCTCAAGAACTCTATTTGGCAACACAGCCAATTTTAAGGAATTTGGTTTGCTTGCTTCCTCATTTCAACCTTGACTTTTGAGACAGGGTTTCACTGTTACTCTGACTGTCCTGGACTCATCTATGTAGATGAGGCTAGCCTGAAACTCAGTTCAGAGAGCTTTCCTCTACCTCGAGTGCTGGATTACAGGCACAGGCCAGGCTTTCTTGTTTGTTTGTCTTTATGTACACTGGGGACGGGATCTAGAGTCAGGCCAAGTGCTCTACCATTAAGCTGTATCCCCAGTCCTCTTATATTTTGAGACAGGGTCTCACTAAGTTGTCCAGGCTGGCCTTGAACTTGTGATCCTCCTGCCTCAGCCTCTTGAGTAACTAGAACTATAGAAACACACTACCAGTCCCAGTATCAATTCAATCTTTTTGTGTGTTGCATGTGCATGAGTGTACATGAATGTGAAGGCCAGAGATTGACAATTATGCTCACCTCATTTTTGAGACAGTCTTCCACTAACCTGGAGCGCACTAGTCTGTCTAGACTGACATGCTAGTGAGCTCGAGGCACCTCCCTGACATTATAGATTACAGACACTTTACTGGGGGCTGGGGATCTGATCTCACGGCTTCATGCTCCCACTGTTAACTTTACTGAACTCAGTCATTTCCCTAGCCCTTCACTTCCATTTTGGAGAGTCAGAGAATGCAATATGTAAGGAGGTGGGAAGGGTGGGAACTCGATCCAGAACTAATTAAATATCTACTTCACCTTTTTCTCCTGATCATGACTCTAGCTGTGAGCACTCTTCAGGCTGTGGCTTATCTTTCTTACTTAGGAAAAGGGTCAAGAAACATGGCCCAAGCTGGCCTGGACTCTTGACTCTCCTGCCTCAGCCTTCTCAGTGCTGGGCTTCTATGTGGTGGGAATTTTCTTTGGGCCAACAATGCCTTACCTTATGCTTGTTCATTCACTCTTTTAACTTAACCTGTTTCTATTTATCTACATTTTGCCTCAGGGCTTTTTACCTTTCTTTCATTCTTTATGTCCTACTTTCCTGCTTCCTCCCTGTCTAGCTGTCTTGTCTCCTTTTCTTTCTTCCTCAAGTCTAAATTCCTCCTCCTACTTACTCTCCCTGCCCAGAAGTTCTACCTATACCTCCTCCCTCACTACTGGTCATTTAACTTTTTATTAGACCAATCAGGTACTTTAGGCAGGCAAAGTAAAACAGCAACACATCTTTA
This sequence comes from Neotoma lepida, assembly GCA_001675575.1. Lineage (NCBI taxonomy): Eukaryota > Metazoa > Chordata > Mammalia > Rodentia > Cricetidae > Neotoma > Neotoma lepida. The sequence continues at coordinate 196,204 of LZPO01097221.1, read as the reverse complement.
TATAGTCAAACAAATATTCCACAACACTTATATGTGTGTGTAACTACACCTGGTCACTTGGCTGTGACATTTAAAATAGCACTTGTATTTACTTTTGGTACTGGGGTAGCACCAAGGGCCTAGCACATGCTAAATGTGTGTGTGTCATTACACTAGGATATATCCTTGACTCAGAATAGAAATTTCAAACTCTGTAGCAGGATTAATACCTGAGGCTAACTGGTACTGTGAATGAATGGAAGCTCTCTGAAGCTTCGTCTGCATTCAAGATCCTGTATGTGTCTGGCTAACTACAACACCATGACTGAGAAATGGAATGTTGTAAGGCAGCCAAAATTCCCTTGAGCTATCTTTAGTGCCCGCCTCTCAAGTGCTGGGGATTGAACTTGGGCCCTTACACATGGAAGGCAGGTACTGAAATACAGCCTGAGTCTGCTTTCCTATTTTGAGAAAGCTGTCCAGGCTGGCCTTGAACTCAGTCTGTAGCCCAGGCAGGCCTAAATTTGTGCTCCTGTTTCAGCCTCTAGAGTAGATGAGATTACAATCTGTGCTGCAAGGCCTGACTTTTTAGTCCGTCTTAGAGCTCTTTACCATCAACCCTGTATCTGACCTAACATTCTCAGCAGCTAAAACTCTCAATGTATTGTTAGGTACAGCAGGGATCTCCCTGCTCTGCTGACACTCCAGCCAATTACCTGGCAAATGTATTCATCTATGACTTTGTTTTGTTTTTAGAAACTTCGGTAAGACTGGGGATACAGCAACAACACCCTTTCCTGGCAAACAGGAAGCCCCTTGTACCACCA
>LZPO01097221.1:146313-160152 GCA_001675575.1 Neotoma lepida | reverse complement strand
AGATTTTTCTTTGGGCCACCAGCTCACAATAAACAACAACAACAAAAAACCCCCCATGACTTCTAGACTTAACCCACATCTTTTAATCTATGTTCTTTTATGTGGCTCGGTTACTCCCCAATCGGCTTCCTCTCCATCTGGCTGGTGACTCCGCTTTTCTTCTTTCCAGAGCTCGCTCTGTCCAGAAGTCCTGCTTAGACCTCCTGCCTAGCTACTGGCCCTTTAGCTTTTTATTAAACCAATCACAGTGACACATCTTCACATAGTGTAATCAAATATCTTACAACACAGAAATGTGCGCACACACACACACACACATACACACACGCACTGAACTTGGAGTGCATGAGCCAGCAAGGCAGGCAGAAATACTGCCAGGGCCACCACAGGCTCTACTATCTCGACACCAGTCAAGTATTTCATGACTAAGATGAATGGGGACAGACCAGGCACCACCGGAACCTTCCNTCACGCTCCTTACAAACGACAGGCTNTCTTAATCTAGTGTANTGTTTCTTNTGANAAAAAGCCACNTCAGTATTTTGAAGGATTTAACANCTTTTCTGCAAACACAGGACTAANNTGANCACCCANGACAGNNACATCCTAGTGGGGGTAAGGTGACACTATCGATCTCCTTTCATTTCAGTGGTNAGAATCATGCAAACCCAGGCNCTGAAGGCTCAGAGCACATGTTTTTGTTTTGTTTTTCTTAAGACAGGGTTTCTCTGTGTAGCCCTGGCTGGCTGGAACTCAGTGCCTGCTTCTGCCTCCCTGGTGCTCGGATTAAAGCCATGTGCCACCACTGCCTGGTCAGAGCACACGTTTATGGGAATGGCATTTCTTACTGAACACAGGAAGTATCCATCTGAAAGAAAGTGGGGTCCAGATACAGTTCCAGCACTTCCTTCTTCCACGCCCGTTTGGTATAGGCATAGCCACTCAGGGAGCTCAGCAGCTGGGCGCCGGCTCGGAAGCTGGGAGCGTTGTACGCACTAAGGGAAGAAAGAGGAGGGCCAGGGTCAAAGACTGTCCAGGAAAACCACTCGATCCAATTCTCAAAGGACACATTACTGTGTGTGGGTGGGATGGCGTCGTCACCTGTGATTGCGCAGGTAAGGAAACACGTAGTAGAGCAAACGGGAGATCAGTGGCACTGCCTTCTCTTTCTCGTCACTTCGATACACCATGTCCAGGAGAGAAGCCAGAACCTAAAAGAATGAGGCCGTTTAAAAAACAGACTTCTGAAGTGGCAATCAAAAGCGCCANGCTACAACTCGACGTCTATTCTAATTTGATCTAGAATGTCCCCCCAGGTGTTGAAGACTTGGTTGCCAGCCTNTGGCACCACTGAGAGAGGCAGAGACTTTGGGAGGTGAGGCCTAGCTGGAGGAGAGAGGTCACTGGCAGCATGCCCTTGCTTCCTGAAAACCAGAAGGCCTGAGCTATGCGCCTCCACACACTCGGGCCATGAGGCTATGCCTCACCACAGCCCAGAGCAACACAGCCAACCAACCAGACTGAAGCCTCGACCATCTTGAGCCAAACAGACCTTTCCTTCCTTTAAAATGAGTTTCCCAGGTATGGTATTTTTTTGTTGCAGGAACAGAAAGCTGACTGACTCAGGTCTGGAATTCAGAACTCACATGGAGGTGTGCAGCCCACCTGGCACCCAGGNTGAACACATGCCTTCAAAATGACTGAAGAGGGGAAGCACTTCCACAAGGCACCCCCAAGTCAGGTCCGTATTTACCTCTGCCAAGAGAGAGAGNGCTTGTACACTGTACACGGAGGGGGCAGAAGCGGATACCATTGCCGAAGACGTAGCAGCATCTGCTGACAGAAAGAGGCCTTTGTTCAGCTCTGAGGGGTGAGTCGGCACTTCCTTCCCCAAGCACTTTCACTCTGACTGCAGATACTAACTTCNGTATTTGGATCATATTCAATTTCATCCACGAAGGATGTCTAAGTTAGGTTTCTATTTATTGTTGTGATAAGATCACAACCAAAAGCAAACTGGGGAGGAAAAGTTCACTTCAGCTTACAGTGGTCATCCTCCACGGAAGGAAGTCAGGGCAGGAANCTAGAGGCGGGACCTGAAGCTGAGACTAAGGCGGGGTGCTGCCGACTGGCTTGCTCCCCNTGGCTTGCTCAGCCTGCTTTCTTATACAATTTAAGACCACAGGCCAGGGATGGCACGGCCCCATTATTCTGGGCCCTCCTACATCAATCACTAATCAAGAAGATGTCCTACAGACTTGCCTACAGGCAATCTGATGGAGGCATTTTCTCAANGGAGGTTCCTCTTCTTAGATAACTCTATCGTGTGTGAAGTCATAAAACCTAATCAGGACAAAGAATGTAGGTATTTGGATCAAATACACCAGCACCAGCTTACTGCCACCAAGTCCTTTTGGGTGACCAGCCAGCATTCTGGTCTCCATTCCCAGGGTCCACCGTGTGACACTGTTTGCTTTGCTCCCAGTCTACCTGTCCTTGTCCCAGAACCGACAAGCCTTGGTCCCCAGCTCTGAGCACACTTGACCTTCTCCTGAGCTCCCNCACAGCCTCTGNCCCCATGGGCTGTCTTCACTGTTCAGGAGCTGCTGTGGGACACACTTCTCCATCTCCACACAGCATCCTGCCTCTCATCCATCTGGCCAATGCCCTCTACTCTCCTGCTTCTCTCTCCCTCAGTAGAGCCCATCTAGGAAGCGGAAACGCTGGCTAAGCCCATTGGGCATAGGTGTGATGATGGTTTGTTCCCTCTGNAATTAGCACACGGTCAGTGAAATTCCAACCTGAATTTGCTGACAGCAGCAAATACAGAAGTTGAAAGAGACCTTCTAAAATGAATACCCATGTGTGGATTTTGGCTGATAAACAATGATGTTTGTTATCTGGGTCAGTTGGGGTTGGTTGGAGCCAGTGACTCAATCCCTCGTAAAACTCAGTTAAAGATGTCTCTGACGTATCCCATGCCTTTCCCCACGTGATGCTTTCTGTGCTGTTCAACAAATACAGAGCAAAGTCCTTTGTTAAATGGACACACAATCACACGACAGCCAGACACAGTCACACTCAGACACAGGGACAGAGTCACAAGACAGCATTCAGGCAGGCACACATTTAGACTCACAGAACAGACAGACAGANGNGAGAAGACACAGGAAGCATGAAGCAGAATTCAAATCTGGATTCACTCTTGCTTAAATGACTCCAAGCNGAAGTGCTTTTATCTCTCTCCTTAAAGCGTTATTGGTGACTCAGAGTTAAACACTAATGTGTCTCATCTACACAGCACAGGAGACCACTCTGCCCATTTCATACATTGTTCTTAAGCAGTCACCTTGCTGGACCCTTCCTATCCGAATAAAATCGGCGTGTCCTTTGACTAACACCCCTACTTCCCTTATACAATCCACTTGCCAACCTTTAGCAATAGATTATGCATTAAAAATCTTTTTCGAGAATTTCANACATGAGTANTGCATTCACACCCTGAGTACTGCATTCACACCCTGAATACTGCATTCATACCCTGAGTACTGTATTCACACCCTGAGTACTGNATTCACACCCTTTCTGTCTTCCCTCTGGGATGTCTCCTTAATGGAGGCTACCACACAAAGTCAGAACTGGTCAAAATACAGAGAGTAAAGTGTCCATGGCGTGCACAGTCTCAGTTTCTCCATCTATAACGGAACTGCTACAGCTAAGGCTCGATGAACAGGGTGGAAGAGGCAGTGGAAAGACTCTAAGAGCCAGAGGACCAGAGCACCTGCTGCTGGGTAGCGTCTGAGAGACACGACAGGGAAAGTGCACCCGCAGAACCTCAACAATATGGCTGCCTGAATAAAACCCGCACCATTATACCATGGACATGATAATCACGGGAGATTTCTCAAGGCTCTGCCCCTAGATGAAGAGCCACAGGCAATTGATGGCAGAGAGAGGGAGGATCAGTCTTCTCCAGGGACAAGCCACCTGCTGGGTTATCCAGTTCCAAGTGCTCAGCCCCGAACATACACACAGGGGCAACAACCAAGTAGGGTGTTTATAAAACAGTAATTATGGAAGGTGTCATGAGCTTGAGAGGGAGTAAGGGGACACAAGGGGGGGTGGTGGAGAGGGAGGGGTGGACTGCGGGAGCCCACTGAGGTTTCCTAGTGAGATCTGAGCTTGCTATACCCAGCAGGGCTGTATAAGGGGATGGACTGACCATGTGCGTGGTTACCAGGTGTTTGGAATGGTCTGCACTTGGCTGTGCTGGGGGAGATCTTTTGCTCCACCCCTTGGCATTCCTATAAATAGCCCTTTAGAAGAGATGGAAGGGGCTGGTGGATAAGAATCCAGGCCCTCCCAAGGCTATCCTGTGTTTCTGTCTTTCTCCCCTATATATTTCTCTCTAAATCTCTTATCCCTCACTCCTCAACAGTACCCAGGGGGAAAGGATGGGGGTGGGTCTCCCATAGTGGACATGATGTAAATACAGTACTCAGATATGAAGACACTACTCAGCATTCTCAAAAAATGCAAACACTTAAATTTTATAAAGATGGATAAATGCCTTTTATTGGGGACTGGATCAGTTGCCATGAGAACAGGTTGTTAAACAGCAAGGCTAAACTGGGCTGGGCAACTGCTTGCCCAGCACGTGTGAGGCCTGGGGCTCAACCAGAACTGTAAAAAAAAAAAGAAAAAAGAAACCAAGGATAGTGGTACTACTGCCTGCCTATCATCCCAACATGAAGGAAATAGAGGCAGGCAGATTGGGAGTTCGAAGCCATGTTCAGCTATATAGTAAGTGTGAGGCTAGGTTGGATTATGTGCGACTCTGCCTCAAACAACAGCAACAAAGTCCCCAAACCGAAAATAAAACACCAAAACAAGCAAGCAAGCAAGGAGCTAAGCAAACGAGAAGCCAGCAACAAGCTGAATATCCTAGAGTCCTTACTGCTAACTGGTCACGATCCTGAGACCGAGCTTTGAGGGGTTCTGAGCGTCAGTCTCCTGTCTCTCCCCTGCCGACCCCACCCAACGCTCCCTCTCATCATNCTGACCCTGGGCAGACAGGCTTCCAGACTGCCATCCTTCNGATCCCTGCTCAACCAACCTACTTGAGTCACCACCACCCCTCTCCTCTGGGAACTCCACCCCAGACTCTATACTGTGCTGGTTGTTCCGTCAGCTGGTGACTTTACTCACCCTTGAGGGTCATTTCTCTTCTCCTGACATCTCATGNGTAACGCTAACTCAGCCTCCCCCATTCTTCTCCAAGCCAAAGGTCTCAACCNTCCTTGGCTGCACTTTCAGACCACCACATCCAACCTCCAGATCAATGGCAAACCTTGCTGGTCCTGAGCCTAGATNACTTCTCTCAACTAACTTTGCTGCCAAGTCANTATTGTTTCTTGTGCAAACCACTCTGAAATCCTTTTGACGGGACTACTGGTTTCTGCTCTTGCACAGTNTAGCCAGCCTTAACAACAGTCACAGTGACATTTTCTGATGATGGAATATGATCACATGACCGCTCTGATTAATGGGGTAAGCATGAGATCGTAGATGGCCAGGGCTCTATGCCAAGCCTGGCAGCCTTCAGTCTCTATCTCATTTCTGAACAATTGCATCAAGACATTGTTCTTCACACTGAGAGACTAGCAGTTAGACAGACTCCCTGGTAGGCAGAAAGACAGGGAGAGGGGCCATGGCTAGGAATAAAGGTGGCGAATTTCCAAGATGGCTGGCTTCTTCCTTACCCTGCTGTTTAAACAAAAGCCTGGCAGCTTTTGCCTCTCACCAGCAGGATGCCTGCTGATGGACTAGCCAGTCCACACAACAGCTGCAGACCAATCAACCATCCTGTCTTCAAACTGACCAAGCCTAGTGCAAGGGAGGAAAACTCTTCAGGTTTTTAAACCCCCAGATGAGGCTGGATCTTCAGCTTTCCAAGCCCCCCTCTGCTGTGCGAGGGTCTTTCTCTCTGTGTCTGCTGTGTGCATGTTTCCTCACCCCCTAGTAGATGCCTTCCTTCCACAGCTGATTCTGTCTGCTGTGCTGGAGAGCTCTCTGCTGCCACCTGTTGTACTTCAGACTTTTCCTGCTTCTTACATCTTTAACTGGCAAAAAAAAAAAAACAAAAAAAAAAACACCCTATCAAGAGCCCTAGACTGTATCAACTGGGGCTGGAGAGATGGCTCATCGGTTAAGGCCCTGGCTGCTCTAGCAGAGGACCTGTCAATTCCTAGCACCCACAAGGCAGCTCACAAAGCTGTAACTGCAGTTCTAGGGGATCCGACGCCCTCTCTTGCTTCTGTGGGCACTTGGCATACATGTGGTGCACAGACACACACGCAGACAAAACCCCCATAACCAGACAAACAAACAACACTTGTCTTCCAGTACAGGTGTCTCAACCCAATGCAAGGGTGTCCTTGAGCACCTGCACCCCTGCAGCAGCACACACACACACACACACATCAAGTAGATGCAGGTCTCACTGCAGAATGCTTTCTAGGGCCAAAATGGACACGGGCATTTGTTTATCACCACTGCAACAGGTGCAGCCGGAAGCCGAAGTGTTGAGTGCTGCTGTGAACTTTGCTAAGTAAGGCTTATGGAGAAGCTGGGTCACAGTACTGTCATCAGGTGGAGTTTAGCTATTGAACAGCACACAGGTCACAACACTTAGTGCAACAGAATGGACACAGCTGCAGGGGGTGTGCAGCGTGTTGGCACCCCAAGAAACAGCCATGGCACAGCAGGGAGTGCATGGTTGGGGTGGGGGTGGGGTGGGGTGCTTTTTCCCTACAACCACAGTCCTGACCACAGTACCGTCTGGGAAAGTATAGTTATTGACTTAAAATAGCAGAGGAAGGGGCTGGAAGAGAGCTCAGTCAACAAGGGCTTGTCGTGCAATCATGAGGCCCAAGTTTGACTCCCAGAACCATGAAAAAAGCTGGGCACGGTGGCTTGGCTGGCTAATGTCTGGGGAAGCAGAGACTGGTGGCTCTCAGAAGCCCAGTGGCACAGCCTGGGCTACTGAATGAGTTCCAGGATAGGCACCAAAGCTACACAGAGAAACCCTATCTCGAAAAACCGAAAAACAAAAACAAAACCAAAAACAAACACAGAAGTCCAATGGCCAGCCAACTAGTCCAATCAGTAAGTTCAGGTTCCAGGGGACCACTTCTGAAGACCAGTGACTGAGGTCATTATCATTAAGGGACAAAGCACTACCATTTCTCANCTATCCAGCAGCTGTGACAGGACTCCTCGTTTTGGGAGAGAATTCCTGTTTGGGTGGCAAGGCGTACCATGTGGCTCTGCTCCTTTCAAACAAAAGACTTTTATTTCTGTTTTTAATTACATGGATAAGTTGTCCCTAATGAGAATTTGTGCATGTGAGTGCAGTGCTGAGTTGGTCAGAGGAGGGCATCAGAACCCCTGGAACTGGAGTTACAGGCAGTTGTGAGTAGCCAGACAGGGATGCTGGAACAAAATGTAGGCCCTCTGCAAGAGCAGAAAGNACTCCTAACTTCTGCCCACAGGCTCCAGCCCTTTTAACCCCCGCTCTGAGTCAGCATGTGACCCAGAAAGAGCCTACCAGAGTCTACAGAGAACTCGACTCANNTAAGCACTGGGTCTGGATATGCCCGGATCCCGATACCGATCCAGACTTCTCACCTGTGAGGTTTTCGTGTGTGTTTTGGTTTCTCATACACCAAGACTCACCTCTGTATCCTCAGTTCCCTGTGCCCACCTCTGCAGAACACCAACCTGCACACCCCAAGCAGTTTCTCAGTGCTGAGACTTGGGGATGATTTGAGTGTTGAACTGAACCCGCCGCTGTGAGGTGTTCAGAGGATGAAGAAGTAAGCCAACTATGGTANCCTGAGGTGAGGCCTTCTGGTGTGACTAGGGTTACTTAAGGTCATAGGGTGATATCATCTTACTTCAGAACTGTGCCAGCAGGGAGGATGCTACCAAATGTGACCCCTATAGGCTGTGCCCCCAGAACCACAAGCCCAAATCAAACTCCCTTCCTCGTAATGGCTACTGGCAACAGAAAATGGACCAGCACACCTGCCTAGAAAGACCAGCCACACAATACAATTCAGGGACAGACATCCCCCTGTCCGTCAACTGCAGTGGGCAATGCCCTAAGATCTTCAAGGGACAGCTGACACTGTGGCTCCTATAGTATTTCCTTTGGGGCTCTTGAGTGTGGCAAGCCACAAGAATATGAAATAGGGAGTCCAGCTGTATATAATAAGCTACACCTTGACCGACCAAGGGTCCTTCAAGTGGGAAGCCATTTATCATGGAATATTNGGTGTTATTTGGCTTTACTATTCAGCTGCGTCTCGCTATGAATTCCTTGTGCTCATAATTCCCATAGAACGTGTGTGTGAGCATCCTGCTTGGGCCAGTACTTGGATAAGGTCACATAGGCAAGGCCTTCTGCCTCTGAGCTGCCTGCTCCCTTTTTGGCATTGAATTCGNTATCTGCCTTTTGCAAATATCCCCTTTAGCTACATTCCAAAGATAGGGCCAGCCCAAACAAAGCATTGAAGGGCAAGCGGGAAACAGAATAAGCTACTAGACCACGGGCTAGGTGCCTGAAGCCCCTGAACGAAGGCAAAACTTCCTTTGGGAAACAGGCAGGCGGTAGATGCATAGCTTTGTTTCTTGTGCAAATGAAGCTCAGACCATGCCTTGCCTTCAGGCNTGGTGGCTTTCCAGAGCAACTGACTGAGAACAAAGGAGGTTTTTGCATATCTAGGGAGTGAAGGGTGGAACAGGATTCATTGCCAGAGCCACAGAATCAAGGCCTTGTCTGTAGATGGTAGAGAGAGCCGCGTGGCCGGAGAGAAGAGAAGAAGGCAGAGACTCTGTAGATGGTGAGGCAGATGATCTCTTGTCGAGTTTCTCAGAGCCAGGAGTAAGGAGCAAGGATAGATGGAGGACGAAGGAACAGGAGATGAAGATGAGGTTGAAAGCATAAGGGCTTAATTGTTACTAGGGCTATGAGGGGACAGTGAAAGAAGGGACAAAGAGGAACTGAGAGTCAAGATGGAACTGAGGCTGCATAGATAGAATTTTGTCTTAGAGAAATAAAGCTAACAGACAAGAGCATGGTGCTTGTCTGTTATCTTGTCATGATAACCCCACGCCAGATGTAGGTCTTCCCCAGGACTCTGGGAGGGATTTTCTCAGGGCAGGCCTTGGGAAAATTCCATTATCTTTATTTGACCTCTGCCCTGGAAAGCTCTGGTTAAGGCAGCATCCCCAGCACTTCTCAGCCTTTGGCCAACATCAAGTGTACACAAGGCCATGGAACTTCACAGCCTAGGGGTGAGCTGGGATGACAATGGGAGATACACATGCCTGGATGATTGCTGGGCATTCACACATGCATGCCTGGATGATTGATTGCTGGGCATTCACACACCCCTGACTCTACAAAGGAAAACCACATGTTCTCTGTTTCTATCACCAGGACCTTGTATAATTAGCTTGTATAATTGGATGTTACTCTGGGGACTTCCATCTAGGTNCAGAAGAAGTTGACTATGGCAGCCTCTGTCCCTGGCATCCCAGAGATTATCAGAAGTGGACCAGACTTTCTAGCTGGGATCCCCAGGGAAGCTTCCTCTTGCAGCAGAAGGGAGNCGATGAAGAGACTGACAAGCGGACAATGTGACGTTGGAGCACTCAGTCCTAAATGGTGATATCTTAACCAACTCCTCCACACAGGGCTCAGGGCTCGGTGCAGAAGAGGCGGCAGGGGTGGGGAGGCCAAAGGGGATGGATGACTCCAAGGAAACAGACACAACAGGACTGACACACACACNGAGTCAGACTGTGGCAGCACAGGGTCTGCACAGGCCCAAGCCAGGTGGGGTCTCAGTGCTGAGAGGAGGAAGTGGACACAATCTCCCACCCCTTACCAGAAGCTTCTCCAGTTGACATCAGCTCACAAAGGGAAAGTTTGTTTTCTCCAGTGGAGTCTCTCTGGGCATGTTAACCACACTTAAGGGAGGCCCCACACCCAAGAGCAGGTGGTCAACACAAAGTGAACTCAAGAGTACTGTTGTGTCATCTGGCTTTGCTTGAGCTTTTTTCCCTGACCTTTTGCTCGTATATTATTGTTTTCTGACAATTTTGTGTTTTTATGGTTTTTGTGTATCTGTATATGCTTGTGTGCCTTTCTTATGCTTTTTCTTTTTTATTCTGTTTTCTTGTTTATTTGCCTGTTTGTTTTCTAAAGAGAGAGAGAAAGAGAAAGAAAGAGATCATGGAGTTGGTTGGGGTGGGGAGGATCTGGGAGGAGCTGGGGGAGGGGAACCATGATCAGAATATATTGTCTGAAAAAATTATTTTCAATTATATATATGCATAAATATATGAGTATGTACACATACATACACACACATATAAAACAGGCATGAACAGGTGCAGTCACTTAGCCCACAAGCACATGGATGCAGGGGATGGAATGGGGTGGGCACCTGGGCCCATGAACAGGTTAAGAAGGCACTGTGCTTGCTTATGTGCTTAGATGGGGGTTTTCACTTTCCAATGCCTCCTGAAGCTCAACCAAGGATAGCTGATGGGTAAAAATGGTACACATTGGAGATTACAACCTGATGTTTCGATGTATGTCAAAACTGTGAGGTAATCGTTATCAGGTTAATTAACATCACACCCATTCCCACATAGACCCTTTGTGTATACGAAGAAGACAGAACGGACACTGTTGGGACATGGTCTAAAGAATGACACATGGTGAACAATGCCTCGGGAACTGGAGAGAGGCTCCAGGAAAGGCAGAGGGTGTTTTANCTCAGGTACATTTTGTTCCCTGGATTGTTCTTGGACATGATTTCATGNCTCTCACAACAAACATTTACATCCAATTTACAAGACATGTTTACTCATGTTGGATGTCAGATCATAGCCACAGAACCCNATCTAGTGAAAGGGTGTGCTGGGTGCTGTCCTCAGGGCACTCTGAATCTAGATATGGCCTCCTGCCTTGCTTTCCTGCTTTCCCAGATACAATCTATAGAGCGTGCCAGGCAAGTGTGTTTAACTGATCTGTCCTGAGAAAGTTCTGCTCTGTCAATATTTAGTATGTGCTTACTGACATTTATTTACATGGTTTTCTGTAGTCAAGCAATCTTCCTTAGATTACTGCTTTCTTCATTACACTCACATATAAAAGCACACTGAAACTGAAGTACAGTTGTCCACAGCATTAGACTGTACTCTGCCCCATTTTTTCAGGTCCTCAGATCCCAGGTCACGCTGATACAGAACTGCATAGGTCAATGAAAGTCGAAAGAACACTTTTCTCTTAGAAACAAAAGCTTGGACCCCTGGCTGAAGCAAGCGTTTCTTCTGAACCCTCCTCCACATACCGTGCACATCGTCTTCAGCATCAGACTCTTCCAGAGAGACCTGAGGCTGGGCTCTCACCTCCAGGTTTCTGCTGAGCCAGCTGGTTTGTTCCAAGGAGGAGCCAGCAATGGTCCCTACCGCTTCCAGGATTTTCTGCGTGATTTCCTGGAGAGCCAGCAGAAGCAAAATGGGACTTAGTTAAGGAGGAGGAAAGTTAAGGTCCAGCAGAAACAGGATACAGGCTACCATCGGGAGCGGTCATGGCAACATGAGACTTCCAAGAAGCCACACTGGAAGGTGAGAAGCCACCAGGATGACAGATTTTAATAAGAGGTTCTCTACCTAAAAGATACCAAATAAAACAACGTAAACATTGAGACTTTGTAGTCTTTTCCTGCCCAGGCTCTGGACTCCCGTGTGCAGTGGGCACTTCCAGTACATGTGATTCTGACTGGCCACACTCTAAGTCTTCACTCAGCGCATGGGGCTAATGGCTGCTGTTCTCTACCAGCTGGCAGACATAAGATANAGAGCTCAAAGTCAGCAGGACTGATGGGAAGGCTGTCCGTGCACCAGCCCTACCACAGCAGGCCAAAGGGGACATGGAGTCACTCATGCTGAAGCCCTCCTCACTGGCATGGTGGTGACACTCCCTCTGCCTTAATCCTCACACAGAAGCAAAGCAACATTGACCAATTGTATTCTGCTCCTGTCCTGCCTCCCCTTGCACTCCTGACAAGGAGGAGCCTCTGGGGTAATTTTATACTTTGGTTTCGTTTTCCTCAGTCTTCCTCTGTCTGCGGAACCAGCGTTCTCTGCTCAGTTCACTGGAACACTTACTCTAGTTTACAGGATGAAGTATTGCCTTATTCTAGAACCACAATAAAGCCAGTCAAGACCTTCACAAACCACACTGTGTGCAGCAGCGCATAATTGAAATCCCGACACTTGGCAGAGAGAGGAGCATTCAGCTGGTGCTACACAGTGAGGCTCTATCTCAAACAAAGCTGTCCTTAAGATAAATGGCTCTAGGTTTGTTATCTGCATGAGAAACACATCTTTCAATAAATAATATAAGAAGAAACAACATGAAGTAAATAAAGTTGGCTAGACTGGGTGAAGTGAGAAGCCACTTACAATTAGGAGCATTTTCAGACAAGAGTCTGGCCAGGTTCTGGGCAAGATTCCTGAGTTCAAATCTCCAGCACTGTGGGGCGGCTACCCACCAACCCCACAGTTCCCCAGAGTTTTCTTGGGTGTGAGTAGCGGGAAATATTAGATAGAAGGATTTTAGATTGTATAGATAAGATAGAAATAAAGGCTAGCCTCGAGAGGGCCCGGAACCTATTTCACCGGCCCCGACTGGCTCTGCCCCAGGGTATTTATAGAAAAGCTAAGGGGTAGAGCAAAAGACCTTCCCCCAGCACAGCCACGTGCAGACCATCTCAGACACCTGCACTCAGGTCCGTGGTCCAATCATCCCCTCTATGCAGACCTGCTGGGTAAAGCCACAAGGAACCTGAAAATGGGCTCCCACACAGCACCCACACAGAGGACTGGGCATGGTTGAAAGCATGCCTGTGACCCCAGCACTATGGAGATGGAGACAGAGGACTGCTGGCCTTGCTGGAGGCCAGTCTAACTCCAGGTTCAGTNAGAGGCTCGTAGGGAGACTGAGTTTCAAAGAAACGGAACAATAACAGCAACACCACCCAACAACTCCCTCTCCCCCCACAACCGGGGCTTCTGATTAGCATCTAAGGAACACTGGTAATGAGCCCCACACCGTGACAATTAAGGAGGAGACCACTAGTCAGTCACTTCATCACTGCTCTCCATCTTTCCCCTCTCTGGCTCTGCATGAGTCTCTTTATTTTTCCTCAACATGCCAGTGGATAAACATCTTCATGACATGGGCCTCAAAGTATCACTAAGCAGTGCCAAAACTGTAATACCATCTCACCAGAACCAGACTGTGCCCCTCGAGCGAGGACGGCAATACCATCTTGATGACCACCCACAGAACCAGTACTGATGCCACAGCCAGACCACACCTTAGCCAGGACTGCCATACCATCTCTTATCCCTGACTCAATGATTGCTCTACATGAACCTAAAGTCCGAGGATGGACTTNGGGCCACTTGAGTCCTTTGTTNGTCCTTTTGGCTGGTGTACTGGGACCAGTGGCTGAGCCAGCTCGACTGGGGATTCTAGTAGTTTCTTTTCCCACTGCTGTGACCAAACATCTGACAAGAAATAATGTAAGGCAAGGGGGAGGGGTCTTCTGCCTAACAGTTTGAAGGAATAACTCATGGGGAGGACATGGTAGCCTGAGGAAGCCAGCTGGATTTCCCGAATTCATCTCAGGAAGCAGAGAGAGAACACAAAGTGGGGCCTGGCTATGAGGCCTCAAGATGCTGTCAGTAGGG
>LZPO01097221.1:126944-139086 GCA_001675575.1 Neotoma lepida | reverse complement strand
AGAATGACCCTAGACAAGAGAAGGGCCTGGTCCTCAGTGTAAGAGCTTTCCCTGCCTAGCTCAGACTTCCTTAAGTCTCAAGTAGCTGGAATTATATAAAAATGGTCCCCAAACACTTTTTCTCTTTTTTCTTAGAAAGCTACTTATGGAAGTTGAACTAAAATAACCAGAGAACCATCTTCAGCCAGACAGATAAAATCTAGTTTCTTTTTTACACCCTCCAAACAAGAAGTCACAGTTTTCTATAGACTTTCAAGTAACCTGAAGAAACACAACCCAAAGAGGTCCCACTGGCTGCACAGTGTGTGCGCTGTCTCCAAGACAGTGCCCTGTGCATCCAAGGCAGCAGAGCTAGCCTGACAAAGGTCCTGTAGAACGCATTCTAATTGGTCTAAATAATAAAAACCCAGAGCCAGATATCAGGGTGAAAGCTGAAAGATCAGAGAAGCAGAACAGCCAGCCACTAGTTCTTACGTCTACAAAATCCTCAGCCTAAAGAGCATGAGTTCCTGTTTCCTCACGCCATATATACCTTTCTCTGCCCTGCCATATTACTTCCTGGGATTAAAGGCGTGTGTGCTTCCCAGGCAAAGGCATGAGATCTCAAGTACTGGGATTAAAGGTGTGTGCCCCTACTGCCTGGCTCTGTTTCTCTCCTATATTGGATCAATCTCATGTAGCCCAATGTGGCCTTGAACTCATTGCCTCCCAAGTGATAGGATTAAAGGTGTGTGCCACCGCTGCCTGACCTCTATGTCTAATCTAGTGGCTGGCTCTGTTCTCTGACCCTCAGGCAAATGTATTAGGGTACACAGTATATCACCACAGGGCCCCTGAGGGCGGGNCATTTCCTGACACCACTTCCTGAATACACCTGTCCCTTACTGTCCTCAATCCCTGCTCCTCTCTGGCTAAGTGGCTTTAATATCTAGGTACAAGAGTGGGCGACAGTCTTGGGGTACCCAGAGGCAGCACTACAACAAACGTGGAAGGCGTCTGTGTCCTTGTACCTTCTGCCCCTTTAAGTACTTGGCTGACTCTATAATCTGTCCCTCAAGTATTTTTATGGTGACTTTCTGTGGTAGTTTGAATGAAAATGGCCCCCGTAGGTGTGTTCTTGTTGGAGTAGGTGTGGCCTTGTTGGAGGAAGTATGTCACTGGGGGTGGGCTCTGAGGTTTCAGGTNCTGAGACCAGGCCCAGGGACTCACTGTGTCTTNCTGTTGCTGGCTGAACTCTCAGCTACCTCTTGAGCACTATGTCTGCCTGGGTGCCACCATCTTCCCACCATGATGACAATGGACTAAACCTCTGAAATACAAGCCAGCCCCAATTAAATGCTTTCCTTATAAGNGTTCCGTGGTCATGGCGTTTCTTCAGAGCAATAGAAACCCTAACTAAACCCTTTCCTTTTTCTCCAGTTATTTTTCAACCTAGAATCTAGACAAACTTTAACAACACACTCAGTCTACTCTGTTTCCAGTTCACGTGTGTGCAGTTCGTGTGTGTGCAACTCATGTGCGTGCTGTAGTATTTAGACATTACCTGGCCAGCCCCTTGGGAACCTTGCCAGTAAGCAGGCAGTACTTTGGCCAGCTCAGGGTCCTGACAACATCATCCTATGTAGCCCTGTTTGCACAGTCCATTTACACATGTGCCAAGGGTCCTTTAAGAGGTGGGCTCTGCCCACCTTTCTCTCTCTCTCTCTCTCTCTCTCTCTCTCTCTCTCTCTCTCTCTCTCCCTCTCTCTCTCTCCACGGTCGTGTCTGCACCTCCNCTCTCCCCCCTTTCCTGTCTCTTTTTCTCTTCTTCTCCCTCTTCTCTCCCCAGCCCCCTTCTCTCTCTTCTCCCCAATAAAACTCTCCACATGCGTGCAGTCTGCATGGTGTATCTCTCTCTGGCTCCCACCTGCTGTGACCACTGCACGCCATTTTTAATACACAACACTTGCAGTTCGTGTGTGTGCAATCCATATGCATGCAGCTTGTGTGTGTGCACTTCANGTGTGTGCAGCTCATGTGCATAACTAGAAAAGGTCTTGATAAAGACCCAATAAATGGTTAGGTAGAAACTTGCTGGAAGAACTCAAGAGCTTCACAGTTCAGTCCTGTCACCCCTGAGACATCATCTCTTCAAGCATCCTCAGATGGACACTATCTGAGAAGGACATCCAGAATGCTGCAGATAAAGAGCCCAAGTCACCTAGGGCCATCTTTAGTTCCTTCAATAGGCACTTTTGTCATTGCTGGGTCAGATCTGCTAGCCTCGGGCTCACTGTTAGGAACACAGTCCTCTCTCCAACCGTACAGCTGACAACTTCACAGAGGCAACATCTGAACCCTGGAGCGCAGAAGTCTGGCTTGCTGTGGCCCCTACTGGAGACCACACCAATGAACCTGTAAGTACACTGCTTCGTGACTTTCTTCTGTCCTGTAACTATATACTCCTGTAACTTTCTCCACAGTCAGACACGTCCTTCAGGATGATTTAAATATGTGTTCCTGGACCATGGTCACTCACATTTGGCTCAGACAAACTATTTTTGTATCTCTTTTCGGGCAGAGTTGATTTATGGCCGTACTCTGAAGCTTCCTGTTTCTCTGCAGCTCATGTGGTATCTTCCTTCCCCGACTGTCTGGATAAGCTCTGTCTTCTGACTGTTTTCAACTTGGCCTGGACAAACTTTCTCGGCCAGGTGTTGATTTTGTACTGTAAGAGAGCTACAGTCACCAATACCAAGTGTTTTCTCTAAGACCTTCACTCACACAAGACATTTGAGTCAACACTGGCCAAGGCTGTGTCACTCAGTGGCTGCAGAGAAAGCTCAAGGTTGCCAGAAGAATCCGGTTTGCCCCGCTAGTCTCTGAGCACAGCTTTTCCTCATAAGAGCTGAGGACTATTAATACACCCTCTGTCCCTGAGTGTGTGCCTTCTACAACTCGGAAATATCGTTCTCAGGGGCACGTGGTCCTTCCGAAGTAGGACACGGGAAAGCCTGACCTATATCTTAGGCTCTATGGGAGGGNCAGGCCTAACTTCCATGAACACCNGAGAGCAAGTTCAGATGGCCTAATCCCACACACGGCCCCTCCTGCCTGTTCCACTGTGACTTCCTACCTTCCCTCACTCATTGAGCCCAGGCTCCTTGTCCTTATCTAGTCTCTCCTTCTTTCCTCACCTCTACACACGGGAACTGAGGCCAGCACCTCCCCTGCCAAGGTGGCTGCTGAGTCTCATGTGCCTGCATCCTTCCACAGTCTGCCTTTGTTGTTTCCACACCTCTCAGGCTGTGGAGTTCCTGAAGGCAGGTGTCACTTCCTCTTTCTAAAAACTGTTCCACGTGGTACACAGACGGTGCCAAGAACTGAGCACCAGGCAGTGTGTGTGGCAGCAGGGGACAGGCAAGCTAACCTCAGGTAGCTGCAGGTAGCTACACAACAGCACCAGATCCCTGTACGCCTCCTCCAAGCAGTGACAACCCCTCACAACAACCCAAGAATCCCGTGGTTGCCTCTGGGCCACGATTTATAGGAAGTAGCACCAGGAAGGACTACGGAACTCCCCTGGAGATTTCCCAGGGCGTGCTCCCTCATCCTCACCCTGGGGCAGCTCACCTCATCCCCTTTGATCTGCAGTGGCCTCTTCACCACCTCCTTCACCAGCTGCAGCACGGAATCNGTCTGCAGGGTGCTGAGAGCACAAACCAGGTCGACGAGGGTGTGCTGGGATGCGCTTGCCACGGGGACTATCTGTCCAGAAGAGAAGAATTCCTTGAAAGCTTATAGGAGAAAATAAAAACGAAATGGCAGCACATACACGGCCTTCCGCAGTGGCTATCACTGGACAAAGAAATTTGCTTTCCCCATAGTGTGTATGAAGGTACGTACATGTGTGAATCCATGCACACGTATGTACCTGTGCACGTGCGCTTGTGCGTGTACGTGTGTGTGCATGTGTGGGTGTGCGTGTGTGTGTGTGGAGGCCCGAGGTTGATGTTGGCTGTCCTCCACAATTATTCTCTGCCTTTTTCATTTTCATTTTATTTATCATGTGAGTGCATACGTGCAGGAATGCTTGTGTGCCACGGCACACACGCTACAGCGAACATGAAGAGGTTGGAGGGCAATCTGTGGAAATCAGTTCTCTCCTCCTACCACATGGGATGCACTCAGGTCACCAAGTGCAGCAGCAGGCACGCTATGCACTGAGCCCTCCCCAGCCACCTCCTCCATTTTCATTATACCTTTGTCTTGCTGTGGCGCCGAGCTTGCTTTCTGTTCCACACTGTAGCAACTGCAGCGATCAGCTGAACCCCGAGATGGGCTGTCAAGGGGTTCAGCAAGTCTAAAATCTTTTGTCTTATGATCTGGTAAACAGAAAAGCAAGAAGTTAGTTGCAAATAAAAAGGTCTTCACAGAGCAGCACCAGGCCCTCGCCTGATGCACACTTAGCTGCCATCTGCGGTAAGAACTGACTCAGAATTCCAGTAGCGTGTTCCACAGCTGAGGGGACAGAGGAGGGGGCAGAGACCCCTTGTAAGAGTTGGGTATGAGATGGAACACAACACCCCTGCCAGAGGGAAGCACAGTGAGGGAGGCCAGGAAGGAGGGACATAGCCAGGTGAGGTGCTTGAGAGGTCTTGATGGTAAATATTCCTGAAGGATAACTAAACCTGGTCACGGGTATTTGTGTGTGCATAACTGTATGTGTGTGTACACCTATGCATGTGCCTGTTTGTGTGCATTCCTCTGCAGCANTAGTGTGTTCGTGTGTACACCTATGCATGTGCCTGTTTGTGTGCATGCCTCTGCAGCACTAGAAATGGAATCCAGGCTCTGGAGCATGCTTGGCAAATACTCTCCCACTGAGNTGCGCTCCTCCTACACGGAAACCCCACAGCCTAGGTTTATCTCCAGCAGCTGGGAGAGAGCTTAGATTCACTAGAAAAGTTAATTTTCAAGTTCTAAAAGTATATAGCATTCACCAAATTGTATCAGTTAAGTCGTTCAGGATAAAGCTGTAACCTGGCTCTAGCCATCTCTACACTCTGCCTCTGGCTTCTCCCGAGTCCCAAAAGCAGCCCTTCATTCTCGCTGCCCTTTAAGCCCGTGGCCTTCCCTGCCCCAAACATGCCCCGGTTCCACCTTCCCACCTCGGTCTCAGATCGGCCACTCTGCCCAGTACTGCACCCTCACTGACACCACAGAGCAGCCAGCTTCACGCCATGCACTATCGGAGCANGCTGCCTTCNTCAGGGTGTGCCCTCCTCTCAGCTTGGCCTCTGCCATGAGGGCCGGGGCTCGGTTTTGCTGGCCCCCAGGAGCATGGGCAGAGGTCACTGTGTCCTCACTGGTCATGCTTACTTCACAGTAGACGAGTACTCAGAAAGCATTTTCCTTGACTGCAATTAGTCCATCCACCCATGAGGCAGCAGAGCCCAGCAACAGCTTCATCTTCAGGATGAGAAGACCGAGGCCCAGACAGAATGAATCGTACAAAGGGTTTTCCAGACCTGCTTAGAGCAGTTTCCCGCAAGCTTCGGGAACCAGTACAGACTTCCTTTTAATGTACCTACTGGGTTCAATTTCCCTGCAGAGATGTGAACATCTATTCACCATGAAAGGGCACCAATGATAGACCAAAGAAATGTTGTCACTCAAGTCCAGTTTGGTAAACCCGTGAGTTTGTTTATGATAGAGTCTCACTATTAGCCTGGAATTTACTACAGAGGCCACACTAGGCTTGAACTCCGATACCCCTCTACCTCTACCTCTTGAGTGCTGGGATTAATAGTGTGTGCTACCAAGCCCTGCTTATTCATTATTTACAACTAGTGTGTGTGATGTGTGCGTGTATGATGTGTGATATGTGAGAGCACACGTGTGTGCTATAGCACACATGTGGAGGTCAGAGGTCAACTCTCAGGCTTCAAGCTGTTGTGTGGGTTTGGAGGATCAGACTCAGGTCACCAGGTTTGAGAGGCAGGCTCTCTACCCACTGAGATTTGTGTATATGTTGCCATGCATACACATTTTTCTTTCTTTGTTTATCGAGACAAGGTCTGGCTATGTAGCCCTGACTGAACTCACTGTGCAGATCTAGCTGGCCTCAAACCTGCGGCAATATTATTCTTCTGAGTGCTGGGAACACAGGCGGGTGCTGCCACGCCTGGCTTACAGACAGACAAAGGAAACAATGAAGCCAGAGAAGGAATCAGCAGAGTGGTGTGCAGCTGTGACCCCAGCACCCAGGAGGCGGAGGCACGTGCAGACCATCAGGAAAGGCCTCTCACCTTGGTGGTTTTGAAGTAAACCGAGGAGGAGCCTTTTGTGGCTCCCAGGAGATCCACCGGTCTCTTCTGGGTTTCCTCCTTTCTGAGAACATTCCAGATAAGGGCCATGGTATTCACAATTCGAGGCAGCTCTTCCAAAATGGCGTTCTTGGCATTCCTCAAGTTGATTGGATCACTGATGGCAGCAGTCTGAAAGTTCAAATGGGGGGGGGAGTGAGGCTCACTGTACCAGCCAAGTCCCCTCTCACCTGGGGATGGCGTTGCTGCTGGGATTTCAGGTGGACCACCACCCATGTGATAGTCTGGAAGTGACATTTGTCCCTGGATGTGTCAAGCTACTGCTTGTTTTCAGAGAGAGAGAGAGCTGACATGAAACACTTTAAATTATAAACTTTTTTTTTTTTTTGGACAGGGTCTCTATTATATAGTCCTGGCTATCCTAGAACTCACTAGGTAGACCAGGTGGGCCTCAAATTCAGAGATCCACCTGCCTCTGCCTCCCAAGTGCTGGGATTAAAGGTGTGGCCACTACATCTGGCTTAAACTTGTTCAAATCAATCAACAGCAGGTGTACTTTAAGACTGTGTTTTGACTTGTTTTTTAAGGGAGGGTCTCATGTAGTCCAGACTGGTCTCAAGCTTGCTACTTAGCAAAAGATGACCCTGAGTTCCTGACCCTCCTGCCTCTGCCCAGTAAGTGCTGGCAGCATTACAGGCATGCACCACCAGGCCCAGCTTTTGTCCGTATCACTGCATCAGGAGGTAAAAAAATACTTAGACTAAGGTGAGTGCAGGGCAAGGGAGTACAAAGAGTGTTTGTTGTGCAAGCATGAGGACCTGAGTTCAAATCCCAAGCATTCACATAAACAGGTGGACATAGCTGTATATGCCTGTAACTTCAGTATTGAAGAGGGAAAACAGGCAGATCCTGGGGGCTCACAAACCAGCTGGCCAGCCTAGCCAAAGCAGGCAGCTTTTGGTTCAGTCAGACACCTTGTCTTATGGCAAAAAGACAGAGGGCAATAGAGGAAGACACCCAAGACTTCCTCTGGCCTCCATATGCACGTACACAGGCTCATGAATCTGCCCATGCATGCAACGCAACACACACACACACACACACACACACACACACACACACACACGTGTCACTATAAGCCTAAAATCAAACAATTGGCTTCACATTTGATCCCCATTGCCAGCTGATGGAACAATGGGCAAGAGCTGAAGGGACTCACTCACACTTGTTTCCTGTGCATATATTCCTATGTGTGTGTGCANGTTTGCATAGCTTGCATNTATTTGCATAATGCACACATTTGTAGAACTCACACACATATATCTTCACACTCACATTTGCATCTGTTACATATATTTACACGACATTTGCATCGTTCATTACTATTGTAGACTTGACAAAGTCACAACCCAGTAAAAACAAACAATACAAGCAATTTCCCTCAAACTCAAGGGAAAGGAAATGTACCTTCTTGTGTTGGGTGGGCTGCTCCAAAAGACAGAAATGGCTAATGGTTGTTAGACCTTCCAGAAGAGTGAGTGGGTAATCTGGAGAAATGTTTTCCTTCTTTGACGTTGTGCTGTGGCGAAGAAATGAGGAACTGTTAAACGAAATAATTGGGTGGGGGTGGGGGGAACAGCAAGATTGCTCAGTGGGCGATGACCTGAGTTTGATTTCTGGAACCCACTTAGAAGGAAAGAACCGAGTCCTAAGTTGTCCTTTAAAGTGCGTGCACATGCATGCACACACACACACACACACACACACACATACTTAACTGGTCAATAAATATTAGAAAAATATTTAAAATGAACACTGAATTGTGATAGGGATCCTGAAGTGTAGCTTTTCACGGGTGATGGCTTCTGGCAAGGGTGGGGAAGGACTCGGTTTTCTTTAAGGGCTGGCCCCTGAGACTTTGACCATGCTCCACTGTGTATACGACAACACAAACTGGACTAGGTATTTTCTTTTCTTCTTTTTTTTGGGGGAGGTCACAATGTGGGGGTGGACCTGGGAAGATGAGGAAGTGAATGGGATCAGGTGTAATATGTGAAACTCCCAAATAATCAATAAAAATATTACATTGGAAAAAAATGAGACCCTGGTTTTGAGAATTTAAGAGGTCCTGAAGCCATGAAGGTTTTCAGTCTGACATGTCAACACAGGAAGTAGAGAGAGGTTACTATGCTTGATGAACGGGGGCTCCTGAAATAAAATGTATAGGCATCTTTGGTGTTATTTTATGTTTATGAAGCCACTATCAAAAAATGGTTTAAGGTGTTTTAGACTTACTCTGAAGGTGTTTCTAGTTTTATTTCTATTTTGCAAAACTAACAGACTCAATTGACTGGAGACTCCAAGATGGCCTGGGTAGCTATGTGGGGTTTATTTAATTTCACTTGGAGACAGGGCATCATGTAACACTGGACCCACTATGTAGCCAACGATGGCCTCGAGGGCTGGTTTTATGCAGTGCTGGGGACTGAACCCATGGGTTTATAAATGCTGCCAGGCAGGCACTCTACCAGACTACTCGGAGTTAAAGCCAAGGATCCAAATATGCACACTCCTGTTGACAACGCTCACCAGCCTTCTCAGGGGGGTGGGCTATCTTTCAGTTGGTAGCCTTGGCAAAACAGACATCCCTTACAAAAGCTGCCATTGAGAGCATCAAGTTCAGCATACCTGATGGACAACTTGACAGATTCGCTTTCATACTGCTTGACCAGCTCGTCCAAGTTTTTGCAAATCTGGATAACAAAGGGTGTCACCGTCCAGCCCAGAGACTTTCCAAAGTACGGTAGGGAATGTGTGACCAGGCTCACCCAGGCGGGGTGCATGCCATAGCCNTAGGCAGGCTGCAGGCCCCTCACCACAGCTGAGACCAGCAGGCCCTGGGAGGTGAGGGGGTGGGGCTGCACGTACTGCATGGCTCCGATGGCCTGCTGAAAGTTAAGGGCCCTCTGCCACTCTCGGGACAGGGCCGGCTGACTCTGGGCATCCTCCTGACCCTGGCCCAGGTGGTGCTCCAGGACGATGAGTGCCTGCAGGAGCTTGAGAAGCTCGATCTGCAGTGGGTGCTCGCTCCAAATCTGGTCCTGTCCCAGGTTGATGAGGCTCTCCTCGAAGAGGTTGTCCTCCATCAGGACCCTGCCTCGGTCAGCGGTNGCCAGGCCGTAGCGCTTCTGGCTGGTGTACATGGATGCCGACAGTGAGAGCAGGACGAACTCCTGGACCTTGCATCTCTGCAGCAGGCTGTGGATAAACTCCACGTTCTTCCCTTCCGAGGACTTGGCCACCGAGACCAGCTGTGTCGTTATCCTAATCAGAACCTCCACNCTTTTGACCTGTACGTCGCGGTTGCCGAGGATGTCCCTGTGGCAGACCTTCAGGTGGCAAGGGTAGTAGGACCGCAGGAAGCTCAGGCAGAGGTAGGTAAGGAGCTCAATCAGCAGGGAGTGGGGGCACACATTGGGGGCCTGGGTCTGCAGCTTGCCATAGAAGCTCTGGCCAATGAGAGCCTCCTGGTGGCGTGCCAGGAGATTGGAGATGAGGTTGAGGTGCGCGGTGGAGCTGGTGTCTATGCCGGTCCTGGACACAGCCTCAATGAACTCCTTGGGGTTGGTCTTAAGCACAGCCTCCAGCACGGAGAAGGCGTAGAGGACCCTCTGGGAGTCGTAGGGCTGCAGGTAGAGCAAGATGTGTTTGAACAAGGCCTCGAGGGTCTCCTGCTTCTCCCTCTGCTGCTTCAACAGCCTTGACGTGGTGATGGCTTGGAGCTCCACATCAGCCTCCTCGTCNCTGGAAAGCGACTCAGAAGCCTGTGTCCTGTCCGAGTCTGCTCGCACTAGGCTTAACTTGGCGCTGGACTTGAGGCTTTCCGGCTGGAAGGCTGCCATCAGGGCTGCGCGCTTCGAGTACACCCTGCCCGCGACGGGCACACAGCAGTTCTCCTCGTGGCTCAGGTCTTGCAGGTCATGGGAGGGAGATGAGAAAGTGGATGTGTTTTCACTGTCAGTGTGGCCAGAGCTGGTGTCTGCAGACTCCGTGTGCTCGCTGCTGTCCTGGCCACCAGAGGCCACCCTGTCAGAAAGGTCCACGTAGTAGGGCGAATCTTCCTCACTCAGATCGCTTCTTGGTAGGCATTTCTCCGGTTCCTTCTCTACTTCAGCCCAGATGGCTTCACGATCCACTGTGGTGAACTGGCCAAGAGGCAGGTGCTCCTCGGAGGCACCTTCCTGCGGCTCGGATACCCCACATGCCTCTTTGAATGTGGGCTTCTTCCTGTTAAACCAACGATGGAAATCCTCTGGAAATCACAAAATGACAAAGAACTTTAGACCAGAATGGCTGAGGATGACAAATGAGCTCTGGTCTTAGGCTTAAAGCAGACAATGAGCACCAGAACTGCACCCAGGTCTAGATGACGTCATGGGTAAAACAGACACAGCAACATGAATATGTTTAGCTGGGAGGGGTAGGTCAGTTGGAAGAGAGCCATCTTAGAGTGCAGAAGGCCCTGGGTTCAAGCCCCAGCACCGCATAAAGCTGGGTTCTGGCACACACAGGTGCATCGGCCCTTNAGAATATTCAGGAGACTGAAACTTAGTCCCACTGCCACGGTTTGCTATAACAACTTTTGGGTTTGTTTTTATTTTGTGACAAAGTCTCCTTGTACAGCTCTGTTTGTCCTCATAACAGTCCCCCAAGGGCCAGGGCCTGCATCATGGGCCACTGTATCTGTTGAACACATCATTTTTGTTTTTATTATAAATTTTGGGAGAAGGCACTTTGAGAAAAAATATAAGTGGTTTTGTNCCAGAAACTCCCTCTTTGGAAATGCATTCCACAGAAACATCAGCATATTCAAAAGCTGTGTGGACAGGGCATGCACTGAAAGGTGTAAAGAAAACAGGAAAGGGANCCCGAGACCCACAGCGAGGGTGCAGATTTGTCAATCTGGTTAGGAACATGCCTGTGACAGACTGCGGTGGGACTGTTAGACTGTATGCATGGATATGAGGCACGTACAGGACAAGTGAAAGGGAAGAGCCAGCTGCAGAACAGCTGTACAGCATGAGTCCACTGGGGAGCATATCCATGATACACAGCTGTGAAAAGGGGCAGGGGAGGGGCATGGGCAAGTGGCCAACAGTGCCCAGCTCATCAACTGGCATTGTCGGTAATGCCTTTACTTCGGAATTTCTGTGGGGTGTTTTTCTTTTTGTGTGCGTGCGTGCGTGTGTGCGTGCACGCGCGTGGTGTTTCTTTGTCTATGTATGCTCAGATGCGTGTGGGCACTCTCCCGTGGGCATGTGTGGAGGCCCGNGGCTGCTGTCTAGAGGCTTCCTCTATTATCTCCATCTTATGTACGGAGGCAGGGTGTCTCAGGGGAAGTCAGAGCTCCCAGACACAGCTAGGCAGCTTGCTATGGGGAGCTTGTCTCTGTAGTGCTGGAATTACAGGAGGACCACTGTGTCCATCCAGCATTTATGTGGGTGCTGAGGATCCTCATTTTATCCACTGAGCCAGCTCCCTAGTTCCATACCAAGCTCTTNTGTTCTTGTTATTGCTTTAAATGGGAATTTGCTTTAAGTGGCCAAGATTGGCCTCAAGGTGCTGATCCTCCTGCCCCAGCCTACCAAGTGTTAGAATTACAGGTGTGAGCCGCTGTGTCTAGCCACTATCTAATTTAAAAAATGAGCACAGTAATACTTCTGCAATGAGGAAATATACAGCACTTTTAAATATCAACCTTTCCCCTGCCCCCATGAGTGCTCTTTCTACATGTACGCCTGCAGGCCAGAAGAGGGCACCAGATCATTTTTTTT
>LZPO01097221.1:103734-124170 GCA_001675575.1 Neotoma lepida | reverse complement strand
GCACAGTCCACAGCACAGCACAGCCCAGTACAGCACAGATAAGGCTGTGCACAGCCCACAGCCCAGCACAGATACAGCTATGCACAGTCCACAGCACAGCACAGGCACGGCTGGGGCAGACGGTGGACTTCTCCTTCATTCATTCTCTTGCATTAGCAGGGAGCAGGCTGCATCAGCACCAGGCAGAAAGTGGGAAGTAGTGAGGCAGTNCAGAGACAAAATCCAAAGAACTAGAGTAGAGAANTTTTTAAAAAGGAGAAGGAGGGGCNGGGCTAGCTGCCAAGATAGCCCNCTTGCCACAAAGCCCCAGGACCAGAGTTTGACCCTTGGGACTTGCCTGGTGAAAGGAAAGAACCAATTCCTGCAGGCTGACCTCTGACCTCTGCACACGTTCCATGGCATCCATGTGTCCATACAAGTATATGTGTGGGACACACACACACACACACACACCGTGTAAACAAAAGAAAAGAACTACTAAAGCGTAGAGCTGGTGTGCCAAGAGTCACAAAGGTGCTTGGTTTATGTTCTCTAAGTGTCCCTTTCTTAGGATGTGGAATAACTCAGTCTCCTCTCTGAGAAGGTGGCAAGCTTCCCCCAACCCATCCATCAGCAGTTAAAAGTTCAGGGAAGAACCTTGTACAGGGGAGCCCACTTTGTTTTCCTCCACCTACCTCAAGGTGGTGCTGTTTCTCTCTGTAAGATTAGCACAAACATAAAGGACTGTGGTGATATAATGTGTACCCTAATAAAATTTACCTGAAGATCAGAGGACAGAACAAGCCACTACATTAAACACACAGGCCAGGCAGTGGTGGCACACACCTTTAATCCTAGCACTCGGGAGGCAGAGATCCGTCTGGATCTCTGTGAGTTCAAAGCCACCCTGGACTACATGAGATTGACTCAGTCTAGGAGAGAAAACAGAGCCAGNCAGTGGTGGCACACACCTTTAACCCCAGTACTTGGGAATCACACACCTTTAATCCCAGGAAGTGATGGCTGGGTGGAGAAAGGTATGTAAGGCGTGAGGAGACAGGAACTAGAGGCTTTTCGGCTGNAGCCTTTCGGTGAGGACTCAAGGATTTCAGTCAGAGGATTCGTGGAGTTGGTGAGGTGAGTGTGGCTTGTTCCTTTGTCTCTCTGATCTTTCAGCATTCACCCCAAAATCTGGTACCTTTTATTATAAGACCTTTAGAAATTCGAGCAACAAAGGACAACTGACGAGATTTCACACAGACTGACATTTTTAGTCACCAGATTTGGGGTGCAGATCTATACAGAGTGCCACCAGGCAACCTCACTTCGTACCTCTGCTAAGCAGGGGGGGAAGGATTAGCTTTTGGGAGGCTGGCAAGGATGTTCTATCTGTACTAGAGACACACATGGATCGTTTTCGCTGGTGAAATCATCAAGAATCCCCGAGCTTATTTAAAAAAGGGTTACTCACTTGAGAAATAACAAGTACGTATCGTGACAGGGTGGTGTGTGGTCTTTTAATTGTGTATGTACAACCATGAAATAGTTAAAATGTCCACACATCTCAAGTCACCATTTCTTTTATAGTGAGAACATTTAGAATCTACTCCCACAGAGGTGAAGTGAGAACAGAGGCAGCTGCCAG
Source organism: Neotoma lepida (assembly GCA_001675575.1). NCBI lineage: Eukaryota > Metazoa > Chordata > Mammalia > Rodentia > Cricetidae > Neotoma > Neotoma lepida. Next base: position 122,546 of record LZPO01097221.1, on the reverse strand, counting down.
AGGCTGGGTGGGGAAGGCGAGGAGACGTGCTGGTATGAAGCATGTATGGGTATGAAGGTGTGAAGGTTGTTACCTAAGGAGGGTGAGTTTTTAGTGTCCTGTTGCACAGCAAGGTGACCACAGCTAATAATAATATATTGCATATTTCAAATAATCCCTTTCAATAACAAAATTCTGACTTTTCAGTGAAAACAGCAACCCACACCTACTAGTTCAAAGTGCTAGATTCTGTGGTGCTTACATTTTCAAAGTCCCCATAAGTTTACAAGGTACAGTTGTCACACTGTTAGGCAGAGTAGACCTCAGCCTGCTGGCCTCCCTCCCCACTGGGACTCTGCAGGCTGCTCACCGGCTGAGTTCTCCTGCTTGAGGCAGTGGATCGACGTCCTCTGGGTTTTGGGCTGGAGCAGCAGCAGGAGCATGGGTTCGAGGATGCGTGCCACATCTCCGAGGGAGAGTGCGCGCACCAGCCAGCCCTGGGCTGCAGCACTGATGGCACCATCTGTGCAAGCCAGGCTATCCAGGACGACAAACAAGGACCTATGGGTGGAGAGATGCCACTGAGTCCCCACTCTGCTGCCCCTGNATGCCAGGCATCATATCCTACATTGAGCCACTCTTGTTGATCACAGACACCCGAGGGAGCTTCATCATACTGGCCTTACAGACCAAGTGAATGACAGGCTGCNTGCCTAGCTGCATGCCGTGCTTTTAGAGATAGAGNGAGCTCATGGCGGAGACAAAGCAGAGTAGAGTATACCAAAGAATACGACATCCTAAGCATGTAGTTGACGCTGTAACAAGTGAAGTGNCCGCTTGAGGTCTTGACAACCAGCATNCCCCAGGATGTCTTCTCNTCAGGGCAAGCTGATTCTCAGGCAGGGTGGGCTCCTCATCCCCACCACATTAAAACCTCAGAAGAGTCTCACACTTCTGGGCTAAATGAAATTACAGGACTATGTATATCATGTCCTGTGCAGCATGGACCGAGGTCAAGTCCAGGGTCACAGCTCCAATGTGTGGTCCTGCTGTCAGCCCCCCCCCCCGCCATTGAACCCGACACAAGCTTGGGGGGTCCCCATGTGGCTGAGAATGGTAGATCACAGTGGAGAACTGCCTCACCTGTCAAAGGAGCGATTGTGGGACGTCACACGGCTGCCCTGGATCTCCCGTGTCAGGTGCCAGATCACAGAAAATCTAAACAGAGCTTCTAGCCTTGTTCCCTTGATCAGGAAATAAATGGGAGGAACTTGGTCTCATCCTGATTCTGTATCAGTCACTATAAGGCTTTTATCTATGTCGTTATTTGTAGTACTGGGGGTTGAGCCCTGGAATNCTCCAAGCAATTACTCTACCTAGCCTTCTTTCGACTTTTTGTTTTGATTCTGAGACAGGGTCTCATTAAGTTGTGCAGGCTAGCCTCGAACCTGGAATCCTCAAGCCCCAGCCTCCCCTGAAAGGATCATTGGCCTGTCACACCAGGCTCAGCTCCAAATCCCATTTAAATCATGAATACAGGGCCAGAGAGATGGGCCAGAGGGTAAGAAGGACTTGTTCCCAGACCTGGTGACTTGAGTTCAATGTTGGGGACCCACAAGGGCAGGAGAAAACTGATTCCTCCAAGTTGTCCTTTGACCTCTACACAGGTGCTGTGACACACACACACACACACACACACACACACACACACACACACACAAATAAATGTAAAAATATTTAAATAACAAATGAAGTCACCACGGCAGAAAACAATTAGAGCCAAGCTACTACGCTTTCCCGTGAGTCCTGATGAGGGAAAAAAAAAGCCTGCACCCTCTCACTTCTCTTGCTCTCTCTGCACAGCCCCAGCTGTCCCAGAACTCACAGAGATGCTTCTGCCTCTGCCTCTTGAGTGCTGGGATTAAAGGTGTGCACCACCTCTCCTGGTTTTAGATGTATGTTTATTGAAATATGTGTTTAAGACTTGGCACCAGGAGCTAGAGAGATGCTCAGCAGTTAAGAGCACTTGTGGAGGACCCAGGTTCATTTCCCAGCACCTACATGGTGCTCATGACCATCTGCAACTCCAATTCAAGGGGATCCAGTGCCTTATTCAGGCCTCAAGAGGCACCAGGAAGACATAGAGTGCACATATATACATGAATGCAAGCAAAACCTACACATACAATAAAATTAAATAAATCTTTCTTTTTNAAGATTTATTTATTATGTATACAGTGCTCTGTCTGCATGCATGCCTGCAGGCCAGAAGAGGGCACCAGATCTCATTACAGATGGTNNTGAGCCACCCTGTGGTTGCTGGGAATTGAACTCAGGACCTCTGGAAGAGCAGCCAGTGCATTTAACCACTGAGCCATCTCTCCAGCCCAAATAAATCTTTTAAAAAGGGATTCGGCATCATAGTGTGCAGAATCACACTCAAGTCCTATGGTCCAAGGAATACACAGAACAGTTTCTTTGNGTACCCTGAAAATGTCAGGCCCATGGGCCTTAAAGAACAAGACAATCAATTGGTAGAAAATTCTCAGAAGGCCAAAAACTGTCTACAACTGAGCCTTACAAACAGCTCCAAATGNTTACAAGTCCCAACTTCCAGGGAATGAAGGCAGGTTTCCATGGTGAGCCTCGACATGGCCACACTGCATTTTTNGGGACCCTAAAAAGAATGCTTCCATCTCCCTGGAATCTTCCAGCCCTTGGATTCCAGATCACCTCTGCTTATCAAGACACCCACTAGCCCAGCAGAGACTTCGCCTGGGTGTGTACAGTCTGCTTTGGGCATGTAAAAAGGGGGGGCAGGCTCNGCAGCCCATCGGCCATAGCATAGAGGATACAGGTGCAAGGCTCACCTTGTCAGGGTCCAACAGGGCATGGCAGATGATGTCCTCACAGATGTTGGCCGTCGGAGCCAGGCAGTGCAGGCGGTAGAACAGCTCTACACAGGTGATGTGATGTTCACGGGTCTCCTTGTTCAGCTGATTCCAGAGCACACGAGCCACCCTCTGTGGGGNAAGAGGAGTGGAGAGGACTCGAGCACAGAAACACTTGTGCCTTTCCTCCTCCTGGGAGCCTGGCCCTAGAGTGCAGGCTTCTATTGTGGTTGCTAAGTGAGACTCGCTAGTGCGCATCGCCATGTCACACAGGACCAAGCAGAAACCCACCAGGAGCTACCCGGCCAAGAGGCCCCCAACTGCTCCCCTCAGAGCTTGCTTGGAGGGTGAAGGCTACATGCTGAGAGAGGCTTCTGGCCNCTGCCTGCTAAAGGGCACAAACAGCCAGGAGCTGGAGCCAGAGACAGACCAGACAGTCCAGGTCCCGGCAACCCTCTGATTGCCACCAGATCTTCACAGCCCTTGTCCCAGTCTGGTCTGAGGAAAGGCCCACTGACCTATACGCACATGTTCCCAGTGAGAAATACCTGATAGAAGTCTGTTTTCTCTGCAATGACCTTCAGTATCCCAGGAGCAATGGGAGGGACCGTCACCATCTGTAACTTGCCAAAAAATGGGTTGTTCCCAGAGGTTTTGTAGCGCTTCATCTTGTCTTCGATGACNAGAGCCAGGGACTGGGAGTGGTTTATCACTTCCAGCAGGGTGGCGATGGCTATGTTCTGGAGAGAACAGTCACTCACGCAGCAGCAGATGGTCATAAGGGATTTCAGCCAGGANGGAAAACTGCANTCGCTGGNTCCTGGAAGGACAGCAGNCAGAGATCAGGAGCAAGCAGGTGNCAGTGGTTCCCCGTGCACCCACTGNGGACAGTGACACGAGTCACCTGGACAGCAGTGCACTCATCTGTAGGTGANCTAAAGCGTGAGACTTACTTGAAAAGAAGGTCTNCCTAGAGACACTCAGGTTAAGAGGAGCCCCATCAGGGTGGGCCTCTGTTATGGTTTGGAACTCAACTGTCCCAAGAGGCTCCTGTTGGAACACCTGATCCCCAGCTGGTGGCGCTGTTCTGGAACATTTTGAAGCCTGCATGTTGGAGGCAGGTCAGTAGGATGTGGCCTGTTAAGGCCTGCCATTGTCTCTATTGTCTTTCTCCCTGCTTCCTGATCTGCCAGGATGTAAGGGGTTTTCATCACTCTAGGTCAGCTGTCCCAGCTGCAGTCCCCTCCCTGTTAGCAGAGACAATCTCCTGAAACCCTCAGCTAAAATGAACCTCTCTTCCTTAGGTTGCTTCTGTCAGGTAACTGGTTACAGCAGCAACAACAAAATTAACTCATATATCCCTAACCCACCGTGCCTGGAGCCCTCACTAAAGGAGTCGTCTGTGTGAAGACAGACTGGGGTGATGTAGCTATAGCTATGATCCAAGGACTGCTTGCCACAGTGGCAGCCTGGAAGACACCAAGGGTTGTACCCCCTGCAGACAGATGGAGTACGGCTCTGCTGACACCTTGCTCTGGGGCTTCTGGTTTCCAGAACTATGAGACAGGAAGTTTCTGTTTAAGCCGCTCAGGTTTGTGATGGCAGTCACGGCAGATGGGCAGCTACGTCTCTAGCAACACTGGGTACCTTCCATGAGTCAGACCTCCGGGTGGGCCAGACAGGTTTACAGACAAGGCCCAGAGAACCTGCTTGCCAAGTGAAGCCACAGGAGTTGGAGGCATACACAAAGCCAGCAAGCTACCACTGGTGCACTAGTTAGGAACAAGAAAGGAAGGAGTGTGGCTGGTACCAATCCCCTAACCAAGGGCTTGGTGTCNAANGTGCACAAGNTTTCAGACTTGGGGATGTTTGCAGAGTTTCCTGAGTGACCTTCCCTAATCTAAACTGACCCTAAATCATGTGTCAGTGTCTGACTGGGAGGCAGTCCCTGGCCCTCTTCTTGGTGGACATGTTTGTAGGTATTTGGACATCAAGCCTCTGTCACAGGATTCCCAAGTGGCCAGCCTTGCCCTGGGAGGGCTGTTCTCTCTCACCTGGCGTCTGGAAGAGCATCTCATACAGCTGCTCAGTCTCCTCCTGAGATAGGTAGACGGGGAAGGTGGCGCAGTCCAGCAGCAGGTGGCAGGCGGCAGCGAAGGCCTCCCTGCAGTCCTCCTTGGAGCCCACCAACTCAATGACCACCTGGTCAATGTCCCATTCTGTTTCCGCTTTTCTACGCGGGCTGCTGGGCACAGATGATGGTGACTCTGAACTTTTTGTCTTAAAGGGAGACCCGCGCACCGTGAACAAGTCCGAAAGCATTTGTTTCAACTGGGGCACGGTGATGGGTTTGGGATCCCAGGAGCCCTTCCTGCCGGAGTGGCTGACGCTCCGTGTCTGGCCCTTGTTGCTCTTCCCTGGGGACTCCTCAGGTTTGCTTTCCTCTCCAGACACTGCCAGGGATGCTGCAAAGATGTTCTTGCTAGCGAAGTTGGCAATGAGCTCCTGGATGCAGAGAAATGTCCTCTGCATGCTNCCGTCTTTCTTCCAGATGTCGTCTCTTTCAGCAGACACTCGAGGCACCCTTAGGTGCTCAGAGAGCTCTGGCGACGAGGCGCTGAGCCCGATCCCACTGTCTTCAGATTTCAGTGGGGGGAAGGAAGCCTCCTCATCACCTGCAACTACAACCTTTGTTTCCAAAATGATGTCACTGTTTTCTCCTTTGACTGGACTCTGTGAAACAAAGAAAGTCTGTATTCCATCCCTTACGGCTCTTCTGCTGCGGTTAAACCAGGACGATGGCAGTAACCACAGTAACTTGGTTTCCAGACCTGAAGTTGTTTCTCTAGGTTCTTGCCTTCCCTGCCCTATTGACACCTCCCCTAACCCCCAGTAATGGCCAGCATGGAAGGACACTTACGGATCACCTGACACGACCGCTCGCTGGTCACTTCTAGCAATGGTCAGCTGTGGGCTAAAATCAGGAGCTTCCTCATCTTCCCACCCACGTTCCAGTGAAAACTAAGAAAGGATGGCCACTCTGCCACGTGGGCCTGAGCTCTCCTCAGAGGCCCAGCATGCTGCAGTCCACCTGTCTGTCTACAGCATTACCAACTCATCTAAGAACTCTCACCCCTNTAGAGCAATCNGCCTCAGNATCCCCTTGAGCCCCAAACCTGTAACTGTTCGGCCGGTTTGGCAACACCTCTCACAATTTCAAAGGAGCAATCATGCCTTTCAGTTGCAGCCCACTGACTAAACTGTATNCTTCGGAGACACTGGCACCCACCTACACACTATATGAGGATGCTATCTGNAAACCTTCTCAATAGTGAAAACCAAGGGAATCTAAACATNGGATCATGGGAACAGTTTACAGGACAAGTCCACATCCCAGAGGGACATGCAGAAATGATCAAACACACAGGGTGCTCCCATGGTACAGTCTGAGAGAAAACAGACAAAGTGACCACACAGAGCGGGTGATGATGAACTGTGCTCCCAGACGAGTGCTCAAGCCCTAACCTCCAGAGNCTGGAGTGGGGTCTTATTTGAGGAAAGGGTCTTAGCAGCTCATAAGTGGGGGGCATCCAAACAGGCTGTTGTCTTCATAAACAGGGGGAATTTAGGCACAGACTGCACACAGAGAACACCATGTACATGGAAAGGCAGAGATGGGGTGGGGGTGGAGGTGGTAAAATTTTGACAAGCCTCAAGTACCACAGATGGCCAACAAGCCCAGCAGAAGCTTGCAAAGGGTTCTGGGGCAGATTTTTTTATTTATGCTGGGAGAAAACAACCCCGGAGCTCCACACTGAGAAAACTGATAGCTGTTATCTAAGTCATACTGCCAATTCAGGGCATACTCTATTTGCATTTTAGGTGAGTCAAGTCACATGCACACAAACTCGCAATGAAAGAGCTGCCTGTAGTTATTAGCACCGTCTAGCCATTCACGGTGGCTGTGGGACACGGGCGTGAGCGAAATGAAGAAGATCAGCTACTCCAAACCTTACAAGTGTCCTGAACACAGTGGCTACACATCGTCTTGTCCATATTGCTATCCAAACCATGCCAATTACCTCCCACTACTCAGAGGCACCAAAAGCGCCTCAGTNCTGAGGCACATACCGAGTTCTCACTGGTGGGCTCCATGTCTAGGTAGGAGGGAGGCATCTGGACTTTGCTCANCACCTTGAAGCATGTCTTCAAGGCGTGTGTGAGCTCAGCTAAGCTCAGGGCGTCCACCTCCTCAGCAAGAAGCTGCAGNAGGCAGCCAAGCACCTGTGGAAGGNANTGAGTCTGCACCTCCGAGTAGAGTTCCTGCAACACAGAAGGGCCAGTCACTCACCATCGCTGGCCACACTGGGATAGACCATTTTAGAGTCAGTTTCACATGAACCCAGGATACCGTCCTCTCCTTTCCACTGGCATCACCTTCTCTTGGATAAAGTACTAAAACTGCCACANGCATCATACATTACCTAGCAAATGTGTTTACCGTCCCCTCTAAAACTGCCCATCATCTGGTTTCCACANTTTGGCTTAGCCTACTACCAGGCCCAGAATTTACAATACCTTTAATTAAAACAGCAAAACTGAGCCAGGCAGTGGTGGTGCACACCTTTAATCCCAGCACTCGGGAGGCAGAGGCAGGCAGATCTCTGTGAGTTCGAGGCCAGCCTGGTCTACAAAGCGAGTTCTGGGACAGCCAAGGCTGTTACACAGAGAAATCCTGTCTTGGAAAACGAAAACAAACAAAAAACCCAGCAAAAATATATGAAGCCGTAGCTCAGCAGCAAGCGCGTGCTCAGGAGGCAGGAGGCCCTGGGATTGGTCCCATCATGAGAAAGGAAGGTAAGATTATATTGGCTCCACTCTGACAAGCCACTAGAAACAGCATTGAGCGTGTAGGAGAGCTTCGAGTGTACCTACCAAGGGAATCACATCCAGCAGGAACACGAGAAGGGTGCAGAGCTCTGAGACGGTGGGGGGAGGGCCGATGGCTTCTCCAATAGCTGCCGTCTGCTTCGCTGGTCTACATCAACCACAGGACAGGAGGTTAGTCCTCTCTCCCACAATTCCTGCAAACACCTGTTCTTTCTGGTTTACCAAGACTGGGTCTCTCTCTGTAGCCCTGGCTATTCTGGAACTCACTCTGTAGACCAGGCTGGCCTTGAACTCAGAGATCCACCTGCTTCTGCCTCCTGAGGTCTGGGATTAAAAGCTTTTTGTTTTTTGAGACAGGACCTCACTAGAGTAGCCCTGACTAGCTTCAAAGGCATTAGAATTACAGTTATGTGCCGGCATGACCAGCTCAATTTCAAATATCTTATGGTGTCCAGCAATTATCCTGTTTCAAACACAGTGGAAGACAGCTTCTGTGGGTGTCACACCTCAGTTTTGGTGACAGGCTGACTAATGTGGAGAAATACTGGTGAGTGTCCTGCTTGAATGTCTATGAAACAAACTCTTCTGACTTAATTTTAATCTGTTCAGGTGTGGACGCATTATCCAACAGACACACAGTGATGTCACTATGTATGGCTGCAAGTCCCTAGTGCCAAACCAAAGATGGGTTTCCAGGGGAACTGGCCTACGTTACACAACATGGGCCAGAGGCTGTTTTTTTATTGTTTGTTTGTTTGTATTTGAAACAAGGTCTCACTACACAACCCTGCTGACATGGAACTTGGTATGTAGACCAGGCTGGCCTTGAACTCACAGAAATCCTCCTGCTTCTATCTCCTGAGCACTGGGGTCAAGGATGTACACCATTACACTCAGTTATGTTTTCCTTGTTGTGGTCCCTGAGAGACACCCATGAGATGTCTTCTGGAGACCACAGCCCCACTGACTAATCCACTGCCAGGTGCTCATCTTTGGAATCAGCGTCTGTCTCTAAACAAGTAGAAATGAGCAATGGTGGTTCGGATGAGACAGGCTCTCACAGTCTCAGGCTTGAACACTTGGTCCCCAGTTGTTGGCGCTGTTTGGGGAGGTTTAGGAGCTGCCGCCCAGCTGAGGGGAGAACATCCTGAAGGTGGGTCTTGAGAGCCTAAGGCCTCATTCTACTCCCCGTTTGAGTTCTCTGTTTCNTGCCTGCGGTTCTACACGTGAGTGCTCAGCTTTCCTGTCCTGTCAGCATGGCCGCCATGCCTCCTGGCCACGATGCTTCCTCACCCTCCGGAACCACAAGCCGCCATGTCGGCTCAGAGTTGCTTTTGGTCATGGTGTTTTATCACAACAACAGAAAAGTAACTAATTCTTGAGGACCTGAGTTTGAACCCCCAGAACCCAGGTAAAACTCAGATGCAGCAATGTGCACATATAATCCCAGTGGGAGATTATAGATATTATATATATGTATACTGTATATATATAATATATAATCCCACAGGGAGAAGGGAGGTGGAGACAGGAGGATTTCCAGAAGCTCATGGGCCAGGGAGCCTGGAGTACTAGCCACCAACATAAAACAGACCCTGCCAAAAAGTGGAAGGGAAGACACACCAAGGTTGTTCTCTGACAGCCACACAAGCATACACACACACACACACACAAACCAAACCAAACCAAACCAAACCAAGGTTGTCCTCTGAGAGCCCCACAAGCACCATGGGCCACATGCACACAAATGAACACACAATATTTATAAAATAACTAGCCCAGGCCAGTGATACAGTCTGCAATCCCAAATATTTAAGAGGCTGAAGCAGGAGAGCAGCAAGCTCAAGGTCAGCCTGGGCAATGCAGGGAGACTCTGTCTCAAAAACTACAACAAGCAGCAGAACATGGTGGCGCACACCTTTAACCCCAGCACTCAGGAGGCAGAGGCAGGTGGATTTCTGTGAGTTCAAGGCCAGCCTCGTTTACGTTGTCCATGCCAGCCACGGCTACANAGTGAGACCCTGTTTCAAATCAAACAAGACAAGGACAGGAATGTGGCTTAGGGGCAGAGTGGCTTTGTGGTGCAGCATTTGCTTAACACGCACCAGCCCTTGAGTCTGATCCTAACACTGAAAACAGAAAGAAGAAAACCATCAAGCTGATAGAGCATATGCTAACCTCCATGTCACTGCCCTGCTGCTGACTGTGGGTACAGTGACAATCAACTCAGGACGGGGTAAGCCATTCAGGCTGGTTTCAGGAAGCCAGAGGAGCACTGAGAGGCTNCTGAGAAGTCAGGCATGACTGGCTTCGGATTCTGGCGGCTACTGATCTGCTGTGCTAGACAAGACCCTTTACGTCTCTGGGCTCTAGCTATCTCACAGATCCACATCATGGAAACAAAACGCCTGCTTCTCACGAGGCTGCCCAAAGAATTCACCTNAGGCTTTGTAGCCACAGGGCACGCATGGCCAAAGTTTACATGGGAAGTTTCCGTCACAGTTCCAGGCCCCTGTAGGATGGCGTGGGAGTCCTGAGCCCAGGCAATATTCACTGCTGGATTAACAGTGGCACAAAGCTCATCATAATAGCTTAAAACATNAACACTGAACCATTTCACGNNAACTTCTGTAAGAACTTAGGGCTTGCAGCACCGGAGACATGCACCTATGCCTAGGGAAGCAGACGGGCTTGCAGGANAAATTGCATCGGTGAATGCNAGAGAACACAGGCAGGGGCTTTCTAAAGTTAAAACTTAATGAATAATAAAGTGGCCCAGGATCCNGTGACACAGATACAGTCTCCATCCTATCAGGGTCCTACATGACTCCCAGCCCTGTGTCCACTGGATTCTGNAGCTCAGGAGAGANCACCGAGAGTCACTGCCGGTGAGACCCTGGCCCTCCACACAGCCACAGAACCAGCCACCTGCTCCCCTGCCCACACATCGTCCTCATNGGCACACTCACCTAAAGCACTCCTCAAAACACCGAGCCATGTAATCCCACAGGAAGTCTGTGCTGAGCGACGAGACCAGCAAATTGACCGTCTTCACAATCTCGGAGGCGTGTCTGTTTTCTTTGATTGTGCTGTAGAAGAGAGAGAGCAGCTAAACACACCGATGGAGGATCCGAATTACAGAAGGTGATGCTGGAAGAAGCCTCTGACAAACTCTGATCAAGACACAAATGCTGCTGTTTCAATTATAGGAGGGGATTTCCACACTGCCTCCCTAAACAACAGCTTTTCACACATTTTCCATCTCTCCTTTGACAATTTCACACATGTATACAATGCACCATGATCAAGCCCATCCCAGCCCCTCCTGCCCCTAACATGTCCCCTCTCATCTTTTCGTAAACAACCCACTGAGGCAATTAAACAGTGCCTGCGTGAGCATGGCCAACGTGCCAACAGCCACATCCCTGAAGAACATGACTCCCTGCTAAACAGCGTTCTTACTAATGAATCTCTTAGAAACAGATGTAAGAGTTATTGTGGAAAGAATATGACATTCAGCACTGGTACCCAACCCCACCCCTACCCCCACCCCAACTGTAGGTTCAGCAGGGAGATTTGGCTACAGTTTTAGGTATTTACTTGCTGTGATGCTGGATGTCAAACCCAGGGCCTTGGACAGGGTGTAGNCAGGTGTTCTACACCNAGCTANATGCCCAGCCNATCGCTACCAGGTTTAAATGCGTATGTGCAGCTCAGTAAAGCCCTCTAGNGAACACTACAGGAATCGTTACATAGGTATACAAAGATACACGACCAGCTGAGAACATGGAAAACGTGGGAACCACCTGAACGGTGATGTCAGTCAGTGAAGGACTGGTCTTTCCATCAGGAGTTACTTAATGACAAGTTCCTAGGGGAAGCTCGGGTAATCACATTCCAGAGGAAAACAGTGGCGAGCTGGTCACAGCTCTACTTAATGACACCATGCAGGCTCCATCTGTGGGCTGGGCTGGGGTTGATGTGTTTAAGCAAGCAGGAGGGTCTAGAAAGAAGTGGAGACCTTTTTCCTCGAAGGGTGCTAGGATTATGGAGGATAATATTTTTGTTGATTTTTGAAAGCTTGAAATATCAAGGTATTCTACAATAAACATCTATTGCTTACATATTTAAAAAAATCCTCTTATTTTTTGAGAAAGGGAAAAAACCATACAACAGAATCCTAAGGACATTTACAACAAATAAACCAGAAAAATATAAGAATTAAATTTAGTATACACAGTACCGATCCAGGCAGAAAGCAAGTGCTTAACAGTGACGTGTAAAGAGGTGGCTTGCTTTATTTATTTATTTATTTATTTATTTATTTATTTATTTACTTACTTACTTATGCAAAGACTAGGTCTCAAGTGGCCCAGGCTGGCCTTAAATTCACTATGTAGCCAAGGATGACCTTGACCTGATGGTTCAATAGCATCTTGACCCTGCCCTTGGTGTCATGCCTTGGTCTCTCCTCCACCTCTGAGGACTGTCATGCCCATTTCTGAACTTCCTCCCTCCCATTTTCCAATTCCCCTTCTCCCTGGGCCTCACCCCCTGTGCACTGTGGATCCAGTTGCCTTTGCTGAATGACATTCAAGTTTGATCAGTAATACTTATTGCAGGCTAGGAGAGGACCAGACAAAGCTCTCCCCACATTCCCAAGGAGGGGCTGACCATGGTGCTCCGACCTGTGGCCTGCCCCCGACCCCCAGCACTTGATGATTCATACAGAGGAGGACCACAGAGGAGGGAGATGTGTGAAGTGGAGGCTGTGTTCATACCTTATTAGCAGATTCCCACTCTGAGTGTAGCTAAGTTTAAGGTCAGAGCCAAGGACATCATGGCAGTAAGCATAAAAGGCTCTGATGACTTCCAGAAATAAATTCTCAACCACTTGAGGTCCTGAAATCAACAGAAACCAGTTAGAAAAGAACTAATAATATAGTTAAATATTTGTTTTGAGACATGGCCCAGGCTAGCCTTGAACTGTAAGAGGGGTCAGGGGTCACTGTGTGTGTGTAAGAGGGGTCAGGGGTCACAGTGTGTGAGTAAGAGGGGTCAGGGGTCACAGCGTGTCCTCTAAAAGCAGAGTCTAACTCAACCTTTTTCATTTTATGTTGAAATGTTCTCAATTTACAGAGGAGCAGCTTGCTGATGGTCAAAGGGTCCCTTACGAGTTGTAAGCCAAGGCGCATTAGTGGTTCTGACAATGGAGTGAACAGATTCGTGACAAGTATGGACACTCGGCAGGCACACGCACCCAAAGCAGGAGCCTGAANTTCTNAATCTACTGTACATCATACTGTGCAAAGCAGAACACCGAACCATATGCTTTCAAGACTCTAATATGCTGACCACATCTGTGTTTAAACTCCCTAANANNTGGGATCCACATGTGTCCCGGCNGCAGTGGCTGTTCCCACAGTACCTATTTCTGGCTTGTCCAGAAGACTGACGAGGATGCGGAAAGGCTTCAGGTAGGCATGGTGGCGCTCCTCTATGTCAGCGTCTAAGAACTTCTGATGTAATATCTCAGCAAGAGCCTGTGTTTGTTCACAAAGCCACACATTAGGATACGGTATGTGGGAGGGTACGGTGTTAGCGGTTGTCTTAATTGTTAAACACTGGGAGAGAATGAGGACCAGCCCCAGCCCACAACACATGCATCTCAGTCCTTCAAGGGTCATACTCAGTGGCTACTTGGAGGTCTCACAAAGAAATGCATTGAGGAAGTATAATAAGGAGCTGGGGTCGGGGTCAGTAGGCAAAGTGCCTGCCTAGCATGCATGCCATCCTGGGTTCAATCCCCAGCACNACATAAACCAGATCCAATGGCGCATACCTGTAATCTCAGCACGTAGGAGACAGAGGCAGGAGGATTAGAAGTTCACGGTCATCCTAGGCTACATAGTGAGTTTGAGACCAATCTGGGAAACATGAGACTTTGGCTTAAAACAAACAAACAAACACCCAAAACAAAACACAAAAACAGAAAGAAAGAAAAAAGACTGTAATGAGAAATGTCCTGATTGTGGTCAAATGTCCATTTTCAGAAATGTCCTTACCTCAACTAAAAGATCCTTGGAGTATTTATCAAAAAAATACGAGGACTGATCTTCATAAGAATTTGAAATGACAGATTCCGGCACAATGGTATTTCCTTTAATGTCTGAACCTATAGAAGAATAAATACCATAAACTGTAAAAAGACCTTGTGTTTCATAGAGATACTGTATTGTGCAAACCCCTCATGCTGCAGTATTTTAATAAATACAACTCCTTCAACAGAAAAGCAAAGTCAGATCTAGTCACTCTTCCCTNCTCCAGGGAGGTNCATGTACAAGGCAAGTGTCTTACAATTGAGCCCCATATCTTCTGACAGTGAAGTCCTGGCTAAGGACCAGGCAGGGAGAACTCATCCCAGCGGCCATCAGTCTAGTTTGTGCAAATCATTCACTATCCTCCTTCTGCAGTACGTTTATAAGGATTGGAACAAAGATCATTTCACATCACAGTTTATTTGTTCTGCACTACTTGACATNAAGGCAGACGGCCTGACCAACTGTCTGCATGCCCTCATTTTGGGCTCTGGATTAGTTAGTGGGATCTTCAGGGTAAAGAGGAACATTCTCATGGCATAAGCAAAAACTTGAGGTCCCAGGACACAGCTAAGCAAGGCCTAGAGCTTTCTCTACACAGAATGCCACGTTCTTTCTTTTATTGGTTTTTCAAGACAGAGTTTCTCTGTGAAGCCCTGGCTGTCCTGGAATTCATTCTGTAGAGCAGGCTGGCCTCAAATTTAGAGATCCACCTGCCTCTGNCTTCTGAGTGCTGGGATTAAAGGTGTGTGCCACTACAGCCTGGCTAGGGGGCTGGAGACCTACCTTGATGGTTAAGAGATATCCTGCTCTTGCAGAGACCTGAGTTAAGCTTGCANCCATGTNAGAAGGCTCATGACAGCCTGTACCTCCAGCTCTAGGGAATTTGGCAGCTTCTTCTGGCCCCTGCAGGCACTGCACAATTAACATGCACAAATACCCTCAACACACACACACACACACACACACTTTTTTTTTTAAATCTAAATTTTCCGAAGTGAGCTGGAGGTGTATGAAGCCCTGATTTTTTTGTCCCCAGAACTATATACACTGGGCTTGGTGGTGAATGCCTGTAATCCCAGTACTTGGGAAGCGGAGGCAGGAGGGTCAGAAGTATAAGGTCGTCTAAGACTCTACTGTAAATTCAAAGCCAGCCTGAGAAACATGAAATCCTGTCTCTAAAAAAAAGAAGAAAAATCCATCAGGAGCCTGTAGTTACTCATCTTAAAATCTGTAGTAAGCTTCCTTACAATGACTTTTGCACATTTTACAACTAGGGAGAAGCAATTGAAGAAAACCAAGTCGACGTCTGTGGTGATTATATTATGTCCCCCAAAATATTGTGTACCCTAATAAAACTTATNTGNGGTCAGAGAACAGAACAGCCACTAGATTAAACATAGAGCTTAGGCAGTGGTAGCACANGCCTTTAATCCTAGCATTCCCGAGGCAGAGATCCATCCAGATCTCTGTGAGTTCAAGGCCACACTGGAAACAGCCAGGCATGGTGGCACACACCTTTAATTCCAGTGGCACACACCTTTAATTCCAGCACCTGAGATCTCATGTCTTTGCTTGAGAAAGACACATGCCTTTAATCCCAGAAAGGAGTGGCAGGAAGCAGAAAGGTATATAAGGTGTGGAAACCAGAAGCTAGGGACCTCTTAAGCTTTCAGGCTTTGAGCAGAGTTGAGCTGAGATTCATTTGGGTGAAGACTCAGAAGCCTGCAGTCTGAGAAAACGAGATCAGCTGAGGAGTTGGCAAGGTGAGGTTGGCTGTGGCTTGTTCTGTCTCTCTGATCATTCAGAATTTACCTCAATACCTGGCCTGGTGTTTTCAATTAATAAGACCGTTTAAGATTCGCTCTACAGACGTCCTGACTTTAGTGTGATAAGATCCATACACTGAAGGTGAAGAAAAGCTGTGGAGGGGCTGGNCGGGGACGGTCAGCGGTAGTGGACATGCCTAGTACACTTGAAACCTTAAGTTCTACCGCTAGCACTGGAAAAACATGAAAGAAAAGAGAAATGCCACAGAATTCTTTCACAATTGCTCTGCACACCCCCTTTTTTTCTTAAACATACAGGAATATGGGAACTTATACATAAAAATGCTTTTAGTCTTCTAATTTCCTGGGCTCTGTCCCTGGGAATCCTTCCAACCGACAGCCAAGAGCTCAGTGCCTACAAGTTTGCGAGTTGTCCACAAAAGCACTACTCACAAATGCAGCCCAGGGGTTCTCATGATGTCTCTCCCCCACCTCTTCCTGTCTTCACATGGATGTTACAATGTTCCGGGGGTTTCTCCACACAGAACCTTGCTGGTGAAGAANCTTGCTATACACAGCAAACACAATAGGCTCCTGCCTCCTCCATCTCCTTCCCTTTTCTGTGCTGAGGACTGGACCCGGGCTTGTACATCCCAGGGAAGCCCCTCCGATTAGGCTACGGCCCTGTCCTAGCTTAATTTGATTTTGAGACAGGGTCTTGCTATGTCTCCGCCTAGCCTTAAACTCTTACTGTCCTGCCTCAGTCCCCCTTGCCCTGTGGTTAATGCAAATGTCCCATCACACCTGGGTTTATAACAAGCTTCTCATTAAATATCATTTAGCTATAGATTTTTGATATTTCCAGCTCTTAAAATGGAACTCAGCTGGAATTTTAAAACCCCACTTGCTTCTCTTTAAAAAGAAGTTGCAGATAATCACAGCTCCTGTAGGAAGCCAACCTCAAAGGACCAGGTCTGTATTAGTCATGGNTGTCTTTCCACAACTCATAATTCAGAACCATCACTCAGGGCACCACTTATTCCACAAACCAGCACTGAGGCACACACTNAGACACTGCTCAGTACCTAGTAACCAGGCGTAGAGTCTTCTATTCAGAGACATGTCCCTTCTCAGTAGGGTCTGGGTGGCAGCAGAGAGAATGTGTACGACGTCATGTCTGAGCAGGGGGATGGCTCTCTCCTCAGGATCCTATCAGAAGGACGGAGAAAGCATTACCTTAAGGGAGTGCTGAGGAGGCCTCTGCCTTTGGGCATGTTCCACCCCCAGAAGACAGTTGTCCAGAGGCTGGCTGTCCCCATGCAGCCCACTTGCTTGCTTGGCAGCCAGTTCCTCAGAACTGATAGTCTGTCCTGGAGAGAGACTAAGATGCAGGAGCTAAGGAAAAGTCACCAGAGTCACCAGGTCCTCCCCAATGATATATAAACAGTATACCTGCTGGGGAGAGGAGACTCTGCCATGAAGGCTGTGAGTCTCACAGGGGATTCAGAGGAGGTTCTGTGAGGCCCTCCAGGATGGTAATGCAGCTGCCTCTGAGTCACCAACATTCCTGTTAGTAACCCTAACAAAGCCATTGTTTCACCAAACTGGGTCTAGGTGGCATCATTCTCTGGTCTGTCGTTGGTNCCCTACCTGGCATTAGACATCTGTTCACCTCTTCCCATGAAAAGTCGCACAAGGCCCACAGAATGAAGAAGGGCCATCCACGGGCTGAGGTGAATGGAGACTGCCAAGTGGCTGGACTCTCTATGACTGAACTGCTATGGATACAAACACCTGCCCTTTGCCTCTGAAGTGACAGGAAGTGTCCAGAAGGGCAGACATGACTCACCAGACAGGTGTAAAACGGGAAGAAAAAGAGAATGATTTCCAGGTTATTTCTTTGCACAAGAACATTGGCGTCTAGCAGTGATGCACACAGCGATTTCACCTGAAACAACAAATCACAGTGCTTCCTAAGAGACCCAGTACCCTCTGCCGGCTGCTCTTGTACAGCCACAAAAATTAGGCAACCTTCGCTGGGAGTCTTGACATGACATTAGGCCACACAGGAGNTCGGGGCTAGGGGCAGGGCTTCAAGCTCTGGGGACTATGAGGCTACATGACCTGAAGAAGATACACAGCTGNAGACTTNACCTGAGAGCTGGGGGGGACTGACTATACACCCAGTTCCAGATCTTAAATTCTGTAATCCCACACAGGATCCAACAGGGTCCTCACATAAAAATAAAGGAAGACGTAGGGTTCNGTGGATCCCAAGTCAAGGCAGTCAAGGCANTGCCTACTGAGTGTCCTCTCTGAATACAGACAGGAGGGTACAGATNCACNGGGGCTGAAAGCCATGAGGTTTGTGGGAAGCTATGAGGTTATGAGGTGTGGGGGGGNCGAGAGTCTGAGGAGACAGTAGGTGAGCAGTCAGCTGGGAGTAGACTAGNAAGCTCCTGAATTGGGACTGTGTAAGCCACATATCACAGCACAAGACAGGTGTGAGCAAAGCCTGTCTTTACAAAAGCAATCCCTTAGCAACTGATAAAGACCCAGTGAAAATGGGTGGAGGTAGTCAGTGGGAAAATTGTTGGCCCAAGGGGAGACTTAGGCAGGAGAAACAGGGCCGTAGAAAATGAGAGAACAAACAGGCCATACCCACGAGGCAGGGAAGAAGGGGACACACACATGCAGGGATCTCCTACATCTCAATCACAGCCCAGGGGATCTTCAGTTCTATCATGTGATCCCCAGAAAGACCCTATGGGAAAGTTCTACCAATCCCCTGCAGACAGGAATTCCTGCTAGTNCAGACTTTGTAACCCATTCATTTAATCTGGAAACATTAAGTTCAAAGTNCAGGTTCATGACTAGGTGGTGACAGCANGCCATCAAGCACAGGGTCACAGGTGGGGAAAGATAAAGGTTTGGGGTGCTCCCATTACCGAATTCATGAGCAGGGTTGTAGTTGCCAGGGAAGGCGGATTCCCCTGAAGGGCCTGGAGAAGGAAGAAGCTGGGGAACCTGACATTTAGGTGTGAGGGCAGCCTAAGAGGACCAGGGCACAAAGAACAGGGCCGGGAGTCACTAGGACACCAGAGCAGGGGAGGAGACAGTTGCAACATGAACAATGAGGGACTGAGGAGGCAGAGGAGGTAACAAGACTAGAGACACAGCAGACT
>LZPO01097221.1:86256-98265 GCA_001675575.1 Neotoma lepida | reverse complement strand
TTCAGAATTTACCTCAATACCTGGCCTGGTGTTTTCAATTAATAAGACCATTTAAGATTCGCTCTACAGGATAGCCTCGAGAGGGCCCTATTTCACCGGCCCCGACTGTCTCTGNCCCAGGGTCTTTATAGAAAAGCCAAGGGGTGGAGCAAAAGACCTTCCCCCAGCACAGCCACATGCAGACCATCTCAGACACCTGCACTCAGGCCACTGATCTAAACGGTCATTTCTAGTTAAGTCGTGTCTCCTTTTCTTCTCTTTCTTTTTTCCTTCCCTGTGGATTTCTGAGGCAGGGTCAAAGCTGACCTGGGAGTTGCTATGTATCCTGGCTGGTTCTGCCTCTGCCCCTCTGGGGCTAGGATCACAGGTGTATGTCACTACACCTAGCCTCTGGTGTTCACTTTCTTACAGCCATCAAGGCATTCTCCTCCTCCTCCTCCTCCTAGAAAGGAGTCTGGTGAGTATTCATCCTTTTAATCTCATTTTCTCAGTGCNGCAAAGCACAGGTCTGTGGCTTTGGGTACCTTCAAAGGGCTCTGGGGCAGCCTCCAGAGGTCAGAAAGCCAGAAGGGTGACACTGTCACACACGGGCCAAGAGTCCCATTTGTTTGTGTGCACTGAGAAGTGCAAACGGGAAGTTTCNACCTACATGAAAGCAGTGAGTTACTTCATCCTCCCAGCTGGCTCTAGCCCAGCCCTTCCCAATGTCTCCCAACATTGACACTGTGACCCTGGTCCCTCCTCTTCCTGTCTATGCATGAGAATAACGGGCTGGGGTATTTTGCTCTATTCCTAAGGGCTTAGGAGTCCGGCTCTTTCTCAGATTAAAACAGAANGAGCAGAAAACCATCTTCTACTGCCAGCTCACTCACTGTGCCTGTAACACACTCAGGGATCACAAAAACCTTGACCAGCATCTGCCTCGGATGCTGGTCACCACTTCTGGGCGTGGCAGACAGGCTTGGTTTCCAGTGACAGCTAAATCTACTCAGTGATCCATGCACCTACCCAGCTCTTGGTTTAATGTCAAGAAATCACAACGTTGGGGAAAAAAATACCAATATTAAACAACACTATCAACTGTTCAAACAAAGTCTCATTCCTCAACCAAAAGAGCAAACAAAACTCCAACTTTTAACATGTGTCTAGTGTGAGTAACACCGATTTGAAAGACCTTTGGGGAACTAAGTAATGTGTCAACCTGTTAGAGAATGTAAAAACTCAAATAAGCACATATTAACACACACAGACACTCATGGGTACACACATGCACACACGCACCTGTTATCAGAACATGAATGCACTGAACTTGCAGGAAGTCAGGTAATGCCCGCCCTGCTACCTCCTGTGTCATCATGACTACCGACTCCACATACTCCCAGGCCTCACCATGTGTGTTAGGCACCNTGTGTGGCAAGGAGACAGATTCTTCCTCCAGNGATGTGACTGTAATGGTGGGCTCTCTACTGGGGAAATCAGGACTGAGCTGTGAAAGCCTCAAGCAGTCCACATATAACCCTCTCGTTACGTTTGTCCAATCCAAGTATATATGTAAACAAAATGCAGCCTGGGTCACTGTCACTGGCTACCACGCTCCGAGCTATCTGTTCCCAGGTTTTCTGGAGCTTANGGGAACACTCCAAGTCTGGCTGGGATGGACTCCCTGATTCTACAAGGGGCCCCAGGCACTGCCCCAATGCATGCCAGAGTGATGTGGCTGAGGCCTGGGAACAGCAAGGCAAGAGGGGCACGGTGCCAGTACATAGGGGGGTGGGGTGTGCATAGGCACAGTCAGCAGTTACCACAGACGGGCTGGAACATGGGCCCTATCACCAGTAGCTAATCATTGCAACATCTTTCAGAACGGTCAACATGGACAGCAATTCTTTATAATGCTTAAAAAGGAATTTAGAAAGGGCTTTGTGCATATGCAATAGTTTACATGGCCACAGACTTTCTCCAGCTTCTGAGCTGTCACCAGAACCCTGTGAGAAACTTAAGAGCTTTCAGCACTTCTTGAGGTCCTGCTGAAAGCTGTGAAAAGATTCTGCTCTGGTCCAGCGTGGCAGCACATGCCTATGATCCTAGCACTTGGGAGGCAGAGACTGAGGCAGGAGGATTGCAGTTAGATNCCAGCGGGGACTACATAATGTAGCAAGACCTCTGTGTCAAAAAAAATAAAGAAGAAAGAAGAAGGGGGGAAGGGACCCTGCTTTGCACACTCCTGATTCATCTCTCTAAGTCCTGCCTGTTGAAGAACCTGGCTCTGCCTTATTATTTAGAAACTGAAAGGGCAGCTCTGGAATCTGAACCGTGTGGATTCTAGTCTCAGTTTGTTGCTCTCTGTGGCGGTACTGAGAACCCTGTCCATCTTCCCTCCCCNACCTGTGAATGGAGGTGCCCATCAGGGGATGCGTCCTCCACCAGAGGAGGTGGGCATGTGCCCACATCTGTGTGTGTCACAAACTGTGACAATGCGGACAACTCCCTAACGGACAGGATATAATGGGTGCCCTGCACAAGAGCCTCCCTTTAAAACTCTCCTCAAGATCAGGGTCTAATATAATCTTTTAGCCTTTGACTTCCCCTCTAGTAAAGTGCCACCATGAGCTTCTTGGGAGCATGGGGACTCTGTCAAGAGGTGAGCAGAGAAAAGTGAGTTAATCTTGCCTTCTCTGCACCTTCCAGCCCTATCATGTCTGTGTAGACAGACCCTTCTGTGGTGGAAGATCCCAGACCTGGACAGGTAAAGCCAGCACCCCGAACATACTGTCCACCAACCTGTCATAGATCTCGGAGCCCTCTTCCAGGCCTGGTAGCAGGCCCACGAGGAAGGCCTGGAGACTGGGCAGGAGCAGCTTCTGCAGCGGGAGGAAGTACTTCTCGTACAGGCCGAGCAGCACGGGCCGCACCGACATGGCGGCATAGGCCAGCAGGGGAAACAGGCCGCAGCTTTGAGAAAGGTAAGAAGGGCAGGTGAGTGCAGTCAGACACCTTGTCACAGATCCCAGGGGTCAGCAGCAGAGGGGAGGTTTGGGGTTTGCTTTTGTTTACTTTCCGTCGCTGGGGATGAAAGCCAGGGCCTTGCCCAGGCAAAGGCCAAGCTCCACCCTAGTCCCAGAAGGGAACTGTAAAGAGCAAGCAGAACCATTTAACTGGTGACAGATGCATGTTTGACATGAGATGGTCACATGACACCATTAAGTCAAAAGCAGGCAACTAAGCTTTATGCACATTCCGCTCCTTACACATAACTCATGGAGCCTGGATGCAGGACTTCCTGAGGTGACCCACCTCCTGGTTGTNGCTGGATGACTAGATGCTGTGTGGTTTTCTCTCCTATGCATATTTTGCTTGACATTTTCCTTTAAAATTTTTTTGAGGTAGGATTTCATGTAGCTAAGGGTGACCTTGAACGTCTGCTCTTCCTGCCTTCACCCCTGCAAGTGCTGGAATGACAAGCATGCACCACTACACCTGGCTTATCAGTGCTGGAGGTAAGCACTCTACCTACTGAGTGACAACCCCAGCCCCTTGCCTGTCATTTTCCAACTGTGAACTGAAACACGGCTTGCCCTGGTGATGACAGTACTAGAGCGGGAAGCGGCTGTACCTGTACAAGAACAAGTCCTTGGCCAGCCATTTGGTCCCCACAATCTTAAAGATGATCTCGTAGGTCTCAAGGGCTTTCAGGTGCACGCCACTGGGCAGGGCAGGATGCAAACACTGAGCTAGCCTCTTGCTGATAAGGAGCCTTCGTGGTAGCAGGGAATACTTGAGGTTGCTCTGGAGAGCCTGTGAGAAAGGAAAGGCAAGTGAGAGGGCAGCTGTGCCATTGACGGAGAAAAGCCAATCTGTGGAGGGAGGCCAGAACACAACATGGGGCTGTGAGACAGANGACTGTGTGTGGAGGTGCCACAGAGACTCACAAGCCAGGCTCTCTCAGGCCTTGAGTGGCTGGATAGGCCCTGCCAATGCTGGAAGGGAGGCAGACAGCTTGGTGACACCGTGGCACCCACAGGGCTGTNTACACCTCTATCCCAGGACGCCAGCAGTCCCACAGGAATGAAGGAGGACACTGGGCTGTAACCAGAATAGACAACAATGTCTCCCTCCNGGGAGCCTGCTGTGTGCATGGAAGCCCTGGCTGTGTGCTTAGGGAGAAGGGGTCTCATTCCTCCCGTCATTCTTCAAGCCATGCAGTTTTGGGTGGAGCTCACACGTGGGGAAGGGCAATTTCTGGCATCAATTAGGGATTNTGCTGAGAACGTCTGAATTCTACAGAGAGAACACATTGCAACCCCACTGTGGAACAACAGTGTCCCCAAGCAAGTGGACACAGAACCCAGGACAAGGGCTATTCATACAGTAGCTTCTGGAGCTGGGGACACAGCTCAGAGCTAGGGCATTTGCTTGGTGTGTGCAAGGCCCTAGGTACTGAAAGAAAACCTGCTCTTCCCAGCATNGAGAAGCAGAGGCAGAGTGCCATGGCTGGGAGATTTCCAGAGACTCTGTCTTATAATACCATCTGACACTGAGGTCTATCAACCCACACCTCGGGTTATTTGCACACACATACCTGTATTGAGAGCATACGGGGTAAACTCCAAGTTTCCTGANAGTCATTCAAAGGCCTCCAGAGCATGGCTGTAGTCTGCTCAGCCTACCCCATTTCCACTTTCTTTCTCTTTGTGTGTGTACATGTGTGTGTATTTGCACATGTGTGTATTTGCACATGTGTATGTGTGTGTTTATGTGTATGTGCGTGTGTGTGTGCGTGTGTGTGTGTGTGTATTTGCACATGTGTGTGGAGGCCAACTGTCAACACTGAGTGTTTTCCTCAATCCTTTTCTACCTTTAAAAAAATTATTTACGTAGTGTGTGGGGATTGCACGTACTATAGTGAGTGTGTGGAGGTCACAAGACAACTTGTCAGAATTAGTTCTCTTCTTCCACCATGTGGGCTCCAAGGATCAAACTCAGGCTGTCAGGCTTGCCCTCTTGCAGCCCTCTACCTTATTTCCTGAGACGGAGCTCTCACTGAACCTGGCACTTGCTAATTCACTAGGCTGGCTGGCCAGCAAGCCCCTGGGATCGCCCATGTCCACCTCCCTGGCACGAGGAGTACACGTGTGCACTGCTGCACCCCGCTTATTTACATGGGTTTTGGGAGATGACCCCAGGCCCCCATGCCTGCACTGCAAGCCCTTTACCAACGGAGCCACCTCCGCTGCCCGTTACNCCACTTCTTAGCACGCAGCTCCACATCTGCTCACAACACAGAGCGGTCTTCGTCTTCTGCCTACACTTTGCAGCGCCTCACCTGAACGCCCGCCCCCCATCCACCTTGCTCACTCTTGCCCTTGTGTGACTCAGCTCAAGCCCCCTCCTAGGGAGGTGGCAGAGTCCCCAGACGGGGCAAGGACTATCTTATCCACCTCTGCAGTCCTGAGCATCCCAGCAGTGCTTGACACGAAGCAGGTGGCCTGGAACCCTTGCTGTACCAGCCGTGCTCCTGACTCCAGCCCCAGGTCAGGACGCTGGCCCTGGGCCATGTGCCCTAGGAGCCGTGACAGCTTTCTACTTACAAACAGAGACTGCTTCCACCTCTAAAACAAGAGAGGTGGGAGGTAAAGGAAAGAGAAGGAGAATATTTCTCATCAGAAGTCTGTAATCTACACGAACTCTCAAATTTAATACAACTGCATCTTTAAGAAAAGTTAGAGAAACTAGAGATTATCAAGATATATCTTCTTTTGTTTGTTTGGTCTTTGTTTTTTGAGACAGAGTTTCACCATGTAGCCCTGGNTGTCCTGGAACTCACTCTGTAGACCATCAAGAAGGATCTTATAGGGCTGGGGCTCAGCTGGTAGAGTGTTTGCCTAGCATGCATGAGGTCCTGGGTTCAATCCCCAGCAATGTGTAAACCAGGCATGGTAACACACTCAGGAGGTAGGACAGGAGGATCCAAAGATCAAGATAATCCTAGACTACGGAGTTCAAGGGCAGTTCAAGGCCAGCCTAGGATACACGAGATCCTATCTCAAGGGGGGCAAAGTATCTTAACNCGTTACTTAAGAAGGGTCTAACACTGTAAAAGGAAGAGAAGTCCAGCAAAAGAAACTATGTGTCTATGTAAAAAGAGAAAAGAACTGAGGTGGCCACTTCAGTCACAGGCTGTGACAGAGGCCAGGAACCATGGACAGATGAAGCAGATAGGAAACAGATGTAGGCACGGAGCAGGAAATAGCACATTTTATGTGGGACATTTTCAAACACTCAGAAGAACAGGCAGAAAAGCCAGGTGGCCGTCATCCTGCTTGGCAGATCAACTGATGGCCAGTCCTAAAGACACGCACTTAGACATTCTCTGCGACTAGGGGCTGCCTGAGAAGGGCAGTGACTCCTCAGGGCAGGAACTGTCTTCACTGTCTCGCCTGTTTCTGACAACATGGTTTCTCTGGTCAGGTCCACACCGAGTCTCATGTGTGTTCAGTGTGTTCCAAGGACTGCTGTTGTCTGTGGTTTCGAGGTGCTCCGCCCCAATGCAGGTAACTGGGATGCGTGAGAGTGTGCACAGAACAGGATGGCCATGTGATATACACAAACCAATACGGTCAACGGAATTGTTTGAGTCCTTTCTGGTATAGGCTTCAAAAGCCAACTTGAAGATCTTCAGGAACTCACTCTTGCTTTTAGAGCCATGATCCATGGCTTGANGAAGCCACTCCCAGCTTAGGCCCCTGCACACCACCAGCTGACAGAGGAAGAAGCCATACTGAGGAACCACTAGGATTTGGGGGCCTGTTTTGTTGCGACCTTCCCTATCTTGACTGATGTACCTCTTCTCATAGGTCTCCCTTATCCCCAAGGATCTAAGACCCCCGTGGATGTCTGAGACCACAGGACAGTACCAAGCTCTGCATATACTGTATTTGCCTACACATACACCGTCCAGATAGCAATCACCTTACAAATTAGGCTCTATAAAAGGCTGACAACAAAGCCCGGTGGTGCTAGCACACACCTTTAATCCCAGCACTCAGAAGGCAGAGGCAGGAGGATCTCTGTGAGATTGAGGCCAGCCTGGTCTACAAAGCAAGTTCCAGGACAGCCTGGGCTACACAGAGAAACCTTGTCTCAAAAAACAAACAGCTGACAGCAATGTAAGAGGACAGTTGTAATAGCACTCTGTAAAAAAAAAAATGATGAAATGTCTTATGGTACTGTGCTCACACTTCTTGTGATGAGGTAATAAATAGGTTTTTCTGCCAATGTAGTAAGCCAAATCAAGTCAAACTGAATACTGAGGTTTACTGAGCAAAGCAACTCCCAGGTGGGTTCACTTGTCTCAGAGAATGAGGCCAGAGAAGTCCTGTGCCTGAACTAAGGAAAGGAGATTTTAAAGATTGTAGTCGAGGGGTGATGACGCGTCCACTACAAGCTGGGTTTGTGCCCAGGTATGGTCAAAAGCTAAGTGCTTAGGTGGGGGCTTGGGCGGCTGGCATCATCAGGGGAGGAAGTTGCAATAGTCATCAAGAATTTGGAACTGGGCTTTTTGGCACCTTTCCTTTGTTTGAAACTCTCTGAGAGGGCCGGATTTGGAGAGAGAGAGAGAGGGAGAGAGGAATGGAGCTTTCTGGACCNTGCAGGGGAGAGTTGGAGGCTCCAACTCAACAGTAGAAGAGGCCTGTGTGGTGAATGAAAACATGACACAGGCCTAGTGAGGCAGTGTGAGGGTCACTTCCACATGGCACCGTGACATCCTCACAGCCGACAAGCTGGACAAGAGACAGTCCACATCCTGAATATACTTAACATCATCACACTGTCTAGCTGAAACTGTGAGGGTGGGTTCAGGCTGTGCATGCCTCCAGTCTCAGCTACTTTGCGGGCTGATGTGGGAAGACTGCTGGAAGCCACAAGTTCGAGGCTTTGAAGACAGCCTGCCTGCACAACACAGCAAGACACTTTTGTCTCAGAAGGATTAGAATGTTAGCTTTTATATCATGTTACAACAATTTTAAAATGGAAAGATCCCGAGCTTCAGCCTCTTGCCAGCTGAGGTTGGGGAAACAGGGTCTTGCTATGTAGTTCAGAGCTGGTCTCAAACACAAAGCAGTTCTCTNGCCTCAATTTCCCGAGGCTTTGAAAACAGCCTGAGTGACAGAGCAAACCCTCCCGAGAAAAGAAAGTTAGAACGGCGACTTCTATACTGTGTATATGTTACGACAATTTAAAAAGGAAGAGACCCCACGTCTCACGGCAACAGAGGAGTTGGAGGCTAAAAGCCATCTTTACGGTTATTTTTGCCATGAGATATTAAGCGTGTGCCACCAAGCCTAGCTAGCCATCGCCACTCTCTGCCAATGACATGCCTCAGCTCCCACCTGCACATGTGTCTGACATCACGATCCATCAAACCTGGCTGAAAAAAATGTGAAGACATGAAGTATTTGGGTAATACAAAGGAAGCCCCAGCCACAGAGTTAGCTCTCAGGCTGTCTTCCTACCTCCCATGCAGCAGGATGAGGCAATATCCTGCCTGCACATTCNGTCTTAGAGACTTTCCCCCCACACTAACTCGGGGTCATGTGTGAAAAGCTAGCCTCTTTTCTGAGTCCTCATCTGCCATCCCCACACTCACACATGCCAGCATCCCAGCTCAGGTGGGGAGGGCCGCTACTATGCCGGTATTTCCAGCAGATGTAAGAATGTTGTTGTGGAATAGACTTCTTCTCNGTGAGGAGGGCTTAGAAATACTCCCAGAGCAGGTCAGAGTGGTGTGGAATATTCCTTTACATTGTGTGAATATATATTGCCGTTGTGATTGGTTTAATAAAGAATCTGACTGGTCAAGAGCTGGACAGGATGAGCTTGAGGGAGAGCCAGACGGGGAATGCTGGGAAGAAGAAGGGTAGGGTCAGAGGAATCATCAGCAGACACAGAGAGAAGCAAGATGGTCATGCCATACAGAGAAAAGGTACCAAGCCACATGGAAAAGCAAAGATAAGAAATATGGGTTACCTTAAATGTAAGAGTTAGCTAGTAACAAGCCTTAGCTATTGGCTGAGAATTTATAATTTATATTAAGTCTCTGAGTGGCTATTAGTGAGAGGCTGCAGAGACACAGAAGAACTCCGCCTACAAATGGCGCCCAAACGTCTAGTACCTACATCCATATAAGACCTGAGAAAGCTAAACACACAAAAATGGAGTCAAACGTGGTTTCCTAGTCTTGNGTCTCTCATGTCAACTGCAGTCCAGACACATATCCTGGCAGCTGCCAGAATGCCATGAGCTAAACCACATGGCAGGTTCCGGCAGTCTCTTACACTACAAAGAGGCGTCTCCCAGCTGCTGCCTTTGGACTTGANCTGCCAGCATGAGCTCTGCTAGCTCACTTAATGGAAGGTTTGGGGTTTTGCTCATGNAGACAGAAAAGATTACAGATACGCAGTAAAGACAGATTCAGGCAGNAAAAAACCTCTAAATGGGTTACAATGTGTTTAAAAAAGTACAAAGGCTTGGGAGAGAAAAGAAAAAGGTATAGACAATCATAAAAAAGAAATACATAGTTTTAGAATAATACAGTCCTTAAAAAGAGGATAAAGTAATATNAAAGAAAAAAGCCATATAAACATGGGAAATGCACAGAGANTCTGGATCCTGTGTGTTATTGTGTTGTCTTTGAACTTTCTGGCTGCTGAAAGATGCTGGATTATAAGAGCTGCTTGATTAAACCAATCCATATATTTTTTAAATGTCTTGACTTAAAAATGAAAGTNAAAAAAATGCTNCTTTGGGGAAGAAGTTATGCTTTTATTTCCACAGAAAATGAGAGGCTATGGATTCGTTCAAAGTTAAAGATGATCAGGTTTGATCAGAGAAGACCCCCTGAAAATCCTGTCTACAAACATAAAGAAATAAAGCTAGATGAACTACAAGACATGTAATGTATATTTTACCTGCTCAAACATAAAACAAAAAATCATCTTTGGCTGACTTGTGTACAATACACAGTCTATACTTGTATTAATACAGATATGTATGTTATCTTTAAAAGTTTATGTATTTTCAGAACAAGGGGACCAGACACCAATAAAAATGGATGGCCNAGGTGATCCAGCATCCAGAACAGTTTCAAGGCTGCTGACTGAGATGATCTACTCTCAAAGAATACTCCAGCCAAGACCTAACAATTATCCTGATTTTCTCAAGACTAAACAAAAGCATTAAATTAAAAAATCTCTTTCTAAAGGAAAAAAGGGGGATGTAATATAGATATGATGAGATAAATGGTAGATTATTGAATCTATTTTAAACCAAAAAACAACTATTAATCTCAAAATATTTTACATTGATATGGATTTTGGTTTATTGATACAAATTTAGACTTAATTTTGTTATACTATATGTATGTTTCTACTCTTGTTTAGGATATTACATTTATGTAGTTCATTTAAAATGTAATATGTAATTAAGAAATACAGATAAATAGACATCTATAATAGTCAAACTTATAGTCATGTTAGGTATGTTTTCAAGGTCATCCACAGATATATTAAGATAGATAGATNCTCTACAAACACTTCAAAGACTTATAGAATATGGCNTTTAATATGTTTAATAACCTAGGGGTTTTCATGACAGTGAGACACATTTGTGCTCCTAGCAGCACAAATCTACTTCAGAGAAGATGATGGGCATCGAAGAAANTCCATATGGAGTTTGTTTTCTTTANGGCTAAAGCTATCTATTTGGGCAAAGAAACTGCCCTTGCCTCAACTGCTGACANTATNCTGTCCAAACTGGACCAGCAGGACACAAAAAAAGCGACTGTCAAACTTTGCCAAGACAAGGTAGGACAATCCTTCAAAATTCCCTGCTTCTCAGAAATGTCTGTCAGATATACTAGGCATGAAGGCCAAAGTTGGATGCCCCAACGTTACAGAAGAACCTAGGGTTACTGTCCAGACAGTCAGATGTCCCTGTCGTTAGGTAACATTTCACCACCCTTCTGGGGTCTTTGATGGAGTTGAAGACTAGACAGTCATAGTTCAAGTTTTCCTTAGTTCTGATAAAAGGTAAATTAGGTATAAAACTTTAGAGTCACAAAGATAAGATAAATAATAGAGTATTTTCTCTAAATATGCCAACTACAAAGGGACTGAGGCTGCGGAGACACAGAAAAACTCCGCCTACACAGTGGAGGTTTATTTTCAGGAAACTGGAAGNCCAGATTGGTTGGTCATAAGCCTAACATACACAGTCCACGAGAAACAGTCTACAAATACAGAATAAACTCAGAGAAGCAGATGAGCTGGGAAGGGAAATTAGTCATGGTTTCCAAATCATTTTCAGTCAGCTCCATGGAAAGGAAAAACAATGATTAAACAGGAAATTAAGCTTCCTTATTCATGTCATATCATGTCAGGAGCCATATAATCCCGCAAGAACTCCTNAAAGTACAATTAGGATATAATTACAATATTCCTGACCTCATTACATCCACAGACGCAGCAGACTGACCTTAAAACAAAGTACCGGGGGCTGAAGGTGCAATGTCCCTAAGTAGTGTCTGCTTAGCATGCAGAAGGCCTGGGTTGGATCCCCAGTCCCCCAAACAAATAAATAACAAAACAAGAATAAAACGTAAGCTTGAGAAAAAGGACTAAATTACAGCCTAGCTTCATGACTAGAAGCCAAGAAAGACCTGTGTTCCACCCCAGGGTTTCTCTGCGCCTTGCTTTGGTTCTTTCTGACGTGACACTGTCTGACAGCATGATCTTCTCCAGGACGCAATTGGATCTGGAAGTGTGGACCATGAGCTCAGAAGGTGCACTTAAAAAGGGGGTAAGACAGCCAGGTGGTGGCGGCACACGCCTTTAATCCCAGCACTCAGGAGGCAGAGGCAAGTGTATCTCTGTGAGTTCAAGGCCAGCCTAGTCTACAGAGCGAGTTCCAGGACAGTCAAGGCTATACAGAGAAACCTGGTCTCGAAAAACA
>LZPO01097221.1:9430-22182 GCA_001675575.1 Neotoma lepida | reverse complement strand
TGCGAAGATGACTTGAGAATTATAACTGATTTTTCAATAGAAAGGTGTATTTTAAGTTCTGAGGGTCACAGGTGCCAACCAGACCAGGATGGCCAGGAAACCCATCTATCTAAATAGAAGGATAAATAAAAACTTTCCATGATAGAAACTGGTAAACAGAAGGCTAACCACTGAGCTAGCCTTCCAGAGGATACTGGCAGGAATATAGTGAACTGAAGAACAAGAAAAAGCCAAGAGGTTATAAGGGCAAAATAAACAGTGCTAGGCCCATCCAGCTACAAAAGCTCCCCCCAACACACACACACACACACACACACACACACACACACACACACACACTAACATTATGGGCCACTGCCATCGACAGAACTAGATTATAAGGCCCATTACTGATGACTCAGCATACTTTGGTTGCAGGACGGAGAACATCATTTCTGAACTGGTCAAGACACTCTCTACCTACTGGATAGGGCTAGAAGATGCTAGGTAGATGCTAGGGAAGAAAAGATATTAGTGGATTATCAACTAGTGAACCCTGCATGCTTAAACTGTTTGCCAACTGGTGTGACAACCGCATGAAGGTTATGGGGTAACCGACTGCTTTTGGACTGAATCTGAGGCCTGCTCTACAGGAGACAATTCATATCTAGTGTTAGCATTTAGACAGTTACACTGGCCTGCTTAGGGTCCTGATAGAATATGTCATCAGCTACGGCACTACGTGGTCCCTGTGCGCATGCGCTACACACCTTAAATAGCAACCTCCCATCTCCCCCTCCCCACCTCCTGCCGCTTCTTGTCTTCAGAGGCGGCCTCTGTGCCCCCATTCTCTCTCCCCTTCTCTCCCCTCTCTCCTTACTCCCCAGTAAACCTCCCAAGTGAGTTCTGTTGCATGGTGTGACTTTCTGGTGCCCCATGGCTCCAACCCTCCAAGGTCGCCCTTCCGCCGTTTTTAACTGAACTAGGACACCCAGTACAGTAAAATTGGGTAAAAGACATACCTAGTGTGGTGGTTTGATTGAGAACNGCCCCATCAGCTTTGTATGTTTGAATGCTTGGTCCCCAGTTTGGTGGAACTGTTTGGGAGGGAGCAGGAGGCATGCCTTTGTTGGAGGAGGTGTGTTACAGGGATGGATGGGCTTTGAGGTTCCAAAATCCCACCCCATTCCTTGTTAGCTCTCTCTCTTCCTCCTANTGGCAGAGAAGGATGTACACCCTCAGCTACAGCTTCAGCATCATACCTGCCTGCTGCCANGCTCTCCATGATGGTCATGGACTCACCCTCTGAAGCTATCATCTCCCCAATAAACTCTTTCTTCTAACAGTGGCTTTAGCCATNGTGTCTTGTCACAGCAATATGAAAGTGGCCTGAGAGATCACAGACCCTGGGAGGGGAACTTNGTACTCTTGTCTTGTTAAATGGATATGTTGTCAAACTGCCAGTGCAATATTTGTGTGTATACACGCAGATTAGTGCTTCCTTCAAGATTAGTGCTTCCTTCAACCTTGGCCAGAAGAGTTTCTTTCTGCAGTGGTCAGCAGTTAATGCAGCCTCATTACTGGTCAAAGTGCTGAGAATAAATGACTATTGAATGGTCATCCCTAAATAAGTTGTGTACATCAACCCTACCTCCCACAGTCTCAGGAAACATGATGGGAGAGGAGGGAAATGGAGCTGTGAGGAGCCTGTGAAATGCTGTCTCCTGGACACACCATGGCCATCGTATTCATGAACTCTCTGCNGCTATGGTCACAGGCACGACTTGTACAAGGCCAAGCCCAAAAGAACAATCAATATTCCAATAGGCAGCATTAGTTGAACCCAGTGAGTTCAGAAAAAAGTAAAATAATAAAATGGAAAGGGAAACNTGCTAGAGATGCCTAGGGGTAGTAAGAATAGGAAGTTGTGGTGATCCTGATACNTTTTTTTTTTACACCTGTGAAATTATCAATGAATAAGTGAAAGTATGAAGTCTTCCTAGTGCCTCCAAACTTCCATTTCCTTTGAGCACAGCACAAAGTTAAATGTATTTTCTGAAATGTTTTTCATGTTAGACTATTTGAACTTTCTCAGTATAACCANCGCTATGACCTTACATGATCACTGGTCTGATTTTTGAGTTGACAACAAAATAAAAATATTAATTAAAAATCAATTAAAATGTATCAAAGACTTCAACATTAACATTTGAAACTTTGAAGCCATTAGAGAAAAGCATAAGGCATAGAGTCTAAGACATAGAGATGGGCAGAGGTTTTCTGAAAAGGACTCCAATAGCACAGGAAACAATATCAAGTATAAACATCCAAAAATGAGCAAAAGAAACAACAGCAAAGGGAATTAATAGCTACAGTAAATAATGAACTCAAAACTTAAAAGCAAAAAACAAAAAACAAAAAACAAAAACAAAAACCAACCAAATAAACAGGCAAATGAATTGAGCAGATAGTTCCCAATAAAAGCACAAATAACCAATAAACACACCAAACAAATGTTCAATATCCTTAGCCATCATGGAAATATAAGTTAAACCCCATTGAGATTATTTTTCAANGTAGTCTAAAAACAACAACATTAAAGTTGAGTTGATAACTCACCTTGCCCCANTCAAAATGGCTACCATCAAGAAAACAAATAGTTTTGTCGGGGAGAAGAATCCTTCTATAGTGTTGATGGGGATGTAAAATCATGCACTTACCATGGAAGTAAGTATGAAAATACCTTTAGAAAACTAAAAATAGAATTACTATACGATATATCTGTATCACCCCTGGGCAAATAGCCAAAGGAATCAAAGAAAACATACCACCAAATTATCTGCACATTCATGCTAATCATGGCTATTCACAGCATCCAAGATATATGTATTCAGCNTAGAAGTCAACCAACAGATGAANTGATAATTATAACGTGGTATGCATACACAATGAAGTTTTTTCCANCCATAAAGAAATACGAAATGATATCATTTGTAAGGAAATAGATGGAACTTATTTTGCTAAGCAAAATAAGCCCAGTTNGGAAAGACACATCTCCCACATCTTCTCTTATTTGTAGTAGATTCAAGATAAAGTAAGAGATACAAATATATGAAAGTGGGGACTGACTATAATACACGGTGCAGGGGGAGGATAATGTCCTAACAAGACCCATTATTTTGTGTGCCAACTAAAACAAAAAGGAAACTAAGACAAAACGANCTATTGCTACTCTTGTGGAACATTATTTTAAGATATGTTACATATGTTTATGCTGTGGAACATTTGTTTATTGATGCAAAGATGTGTTGCCTTCTTTTATGTTGCATTTGTTTAACTCTGTNAAGCTGTGTTGCTTTGCCTGTCTAAAACACCTGATTGGTCTAATAAAGAGCTGAACGGTCAATCGCAAGGCAGGAGAAAGGATACGTGGGACTGGCAGGCAGAGAGAATAAATAGGAAGAGAAATCTGGGAAGAAAAGAAGAAGGATCGAGAAAGAGGAGGAGAGAAAGACTCCAGGGGCCAGCCACCCAGCTATACAGCAAGCCATGAAGCAAGAAGTAAAGGAAAGATATATAGAAATAGAGAAAGGTAAAAGCCCAGAGGCAAAAGGTAGATGGCATAAGTTAAGGAAAGTTGGCAAGAAACAAGCCAAGCTAAGGCCTGGCATTTATAAGTAATAATAAGTCTCCNTGTGTATTTATTTGGGAGCTGGATGGCAGGGCCCTCAAAAGAGCAAAGAGTTAAAAACAACCAACAACATGCTCCTTGGCTCCTTCTATGTCTACCTAGCNTTGAAATACATTTTCTTTTCCTTTGACCTAACCTTTGTATTATTATACCCTTGAGATGGAGCTGGTTTGACTTGAAGACAATNTGCAGAAATGGAGAGNTATAGGGTAGGTTGAAGACAATCTGCAGAGCAGATATGTATCAGTAGAAAGATGGCTTAGTGTGTTAAGTGTTTGCCTCANAAGTGTGAAGATCTGAGCTCAGATTCCAAGCACCCCTGTGAAAGCTGGACATGGGGTGGGCGTCTGCAATCCCAGTGATGAATGAGGACAAGTAGATTCCTGGAAGCGAATTGGCCAACTAGCCTGCAACACAGGGTGAAATTCCAGGCCAATGAAACCCTCATTCTGATTTAATTTATGTTGCTGTTATCAAATACTTTGACAAAAAACAACTTAAGGGAGAAAGGGGCTTTTTCAGCTCACAATTTCAGGTTACAATCCATCACCATGAGAAAAATCAAGGCAGAAACTTCAAATAGCTAGTTCTAATATACCCACAATGAAGAGGAGAGATAAATGAATGCATACATGTTTATTTGCTTGTGCTCAGTCTGATTTCTTCACTCTCATGCAGTTCAGGACCACCTGCCTAGGGAATGTTGACAGCTATCATGTCTTGGGTATTTCCTCATCAAATAACTTAAGACCCACCCACCCCCAACTCCAGGCCAAGCCAGTGTGGACAATCTCACCTTGAGTCTTTCTTCCCAGGTAATTCTGAATTGTGTCAAGTTGACAACTGAAGCTGACCATCAAATGAAATTATAAAATTTGTAGATAAATTGATGGAACTGGAAAACATTATACTGAGTGAGTGAGCCAGACCCAGGAAGGCAAATGTTATATGTTCTCATTTACATGTGGATCTTAGCATAATATCTTTAGATTTGTGTGTTTAACTTGGAGTACCTGTAGAATACAGCAAACTAGCAAAGGACTGTTGTTGAGGAAGAGGAAGAAAGCTCTTAAGGGAGAAGACAGAACAGAATACAGGTGATAAGAAGGAGAAAGGGGGAATAATGGGGAGGGACATTGTGACAGACTGGATGAGAACGCCCCCATAGAATCATAAATTTGAATGCTTAGNCTCAGGGAGTNGCACTATTAGGAGGTGTGTCCTTGTTGGGGTAGNTAGGTATGACCTCATTGGAGGAAGTATNTCACTTGGGGTGGGCCTCNGAGTTTTCAGNAACCCAAGCCAGGCCCAGTAATTCTCTCTCTTCCTGTTGCCTGAGGATGCAGGTATAGAANTCTCAACTTCTTCAGAACCATGATGTCTGCCTGTGTGTTGTCATGGTTCCCATAAGGACAACAATGGACTAAACCTCTGAAACTCTAAGCAAGCCCTAGTTAAATGTTTTTGTTTGTAAGATTTGCCATTTTCATGGTGTCTCTTCACAGCAATAGTACACTGATGTACACTGATGAAGACAGAGGTTTAAGTGGGGAGAGGGATGAGAGGGTAGGTCAGAGGACNGGGTGGAGGGGGGGATAACTAATACTAAGGATATTTGAAAAAGCCACATGGAAACATATTTATAATTACATATTACATATATGTGTAATAATTTAATTGGAATTAACCTATGCAGGGGGTAATGCTCCTCCAAGAAATCATAGGTTGCCAAATAAAAATTCCAATGCCAAGTAAGAGATAGCCCTTCTTGTGTTACAGGTCAAGGATATCCTGAGACCATCAAACAACGCAGGATATTGCACTCCTCTTGGTTAACCACCAAAACTTGATGGTAAGACCTTATTGCTGAAGACACGACACATGGTGTTTCTAGGACATGGAGAAATCATGTTGGTACAGACCAGGAAGTTTTCTCTTTGTTGGCTAGCTCTTGTAGTACTTTTATAGAGGGTGCTAGGTAGCCTGCTGGTAGAAAAAGTCATTTACAGTCTCACCTCAGTGAATGACCAACATAGCAGGATATGCCCAAGAGTATAATCGTGGTACGAGTATTATGGGGGTAACCAACTGCTTTCTGATTGGATTTAAGGCAGTGGTTCTCAACCTTCCTAACACTGCGACCCTTTAATACAGTTCCTCATGGTGTGCTGACTCCCAACCATAAAATGATTTCGTTGCTACTTCATAACTGTAATTTTGCTACTGTTATGAATTGTAAATATCTGATATTCAGGATATCTGATATGCCACCTCTGTGGAGGTCATGGCCCACAGGTTGAGAATCACTGATCTAAGGCCTGCGTCACAGGCCTAGGACTGTAAATCTGGCCAAGAATCCNTGGTTGGGGGACTCACAGCTCACAAGGTTGAACCTATTACTATTATTTTGCTGAATGTATGTTAACTGCCCTCTAAATTTATACCTCTACCTGTATATTAGTTTAGCTCCCAGACTTCATCAGAGAAATTTGTTTGTGTGCAGTGGATGATGGTTAATGAANAAACTNATAATTGNTCAAAGCACAGNNAATGAGTGTCTGTGGAGTGCTNACCAACAAATAGGATAACTATATCACCCTCTCCACAGAGATTCAGGGGCTGTTAACACAAGGATGCAGAAAGATTATTGGAGCCAGAGGTCGGGGAAGACCAGAGTAAATCAGTATCTCCTCAATATGACAGGACCACTGAACTCATGAACTCATGGCATCTGTGACTGCCTGCACACAGACAGCCAACGTTCTAGCACAGAGTGAGTGGTACTCACGATCCCCACCCCTAACTGAGGAGCTATTGACGGCTGACAGCTTCTAGGGGAGGACAGTCAGTTTTCTTTAAGGGTGTGCCCCCGGTAGGTCAACAGCAGCAGCAGCAGCAAAAAAAGGGAAGGGGTTGGGAAAATGGGGGAGTGGATCTGGATGAGTAAGGGAGAGAAGCAGGGGATGAAGAAGGTCAAGATACAGTGCATGAATGTATGAAATTCTCAAAGAATTAATAAAAATAGTTTAAAGCTATCACAACTTTATCTCAAAAATTAAAAAAAAGGAGGTCACCTGAGCACCCACACCTAAGGTTTTCTTTTACCATCTGTGTGCATACTATGCCTGCATGTGCATACCTACTATGCACGGATACATGTCTAGCATAGCACCCACACACAAACACACACACACAATAAATGAACACACATAAAGGACTGTTTAATCCATCTTGATTTTCATTCTTTATTCCCAACAATTTCATTTTCTCTCCCTGAGGAAATCACAAAACTTCTCAGAATTAGCATTAGAAGTCTGTATCACTTTAGGATAGGATACAAAACTGGGGATTGTGGGAAGAGGTCAGAGTTGAGTTCACCACTGTTGAACCTTTTTCTCACGAAAAAACTGCCCGTGAGGTCCCTCTGCANCTGGCGGCAAAAGGGCCAAGTACACGGGGGTCTCTGCTCCTTCTTCTGGGCTCTTGGTGGCTTTTGGTCCTGCCATGTCGGTTCTCACCCACCCGGGGCAACAGGCATTGAGGAGGATCTTGTCGCCACTCCTCTGCTTGCTGAGTTTCCGGGCGTGGATTCTGGACAGGACTGTCACCCCAATCTTGGTCACCCCATATGCACTGTTAGGCCAGCCCTCTTTCTCATGCACGCCTTTCTTTGTATCTTCCACAAACTTGTTCATGAGCCCCACCAGCTCCTCCTCTGTGATGGTCTCACTTCGAAACTTCTGCTGCAGCTCTGGGCTGCACTTTTTCAGGGCACNAAGACTTATTATGCTCGACACATTCACGACTCTGCCTAAGACGCACAACAGGAATGGTGAGCTCTATGTAGCAAGGGGTTGAACATAGGAAATTCCCACTGGAGAGAATACCAACAGTGTGCATTTATAGAAGAGCACAGACAGACAGTTGCCATGGTAGCACAAGGCGAGCTTGGGGCAGATTGAGTAGGCAAGTGGCATTGAAAAGAGCTGTCCTCTGAGGTTTGTGGAGCACAGCCTTAAGAAGTACTGGAATCTTCTAGGAGGGTCGGCTGGGACAAAGGACAGGAGTTTAAATTGTATATGTATGTTTTTAAAGTGGTTGTTTGTCTTTATTGGTGTCCTATAACACAGAGACAAGCGTGTCATCCACAGTCCATAGCAGATATCTTTGATATCTGCCCCTTTTGTTGATGATGAGATAGGACTTTCCAGGTCTACTGTGAAGGGCTAATATGGAAAAGAGTTCATACTGGTTACTTCTACCTTTTTTAACCTCCCACCACCACAACTAACATGCCCCTGTGAAACAAGGAGGGGGCTAGCTGCAGTGAAATGGGAAACCTGCAAAGAACGCCACCTGAGAGAGGCTGGCTCACTGGCCAAATTATTTGTAGCATTAGAAGATTTTATAATGAACAATATATGCTAGTTTGTCACGTGCAGGTCATTGGGGAGCTAAAAGGAGCCTGGAAGAAAGTGGAATCAGATTATAGTAATCTATATAAACCATGCTAAGGGNTTGGGCTTCCCACTGAAGGATTTTGGGTGGGAATAGCAAGTCAGACAACACAAAAGGAAAGGAAAAGGCCTACATGAGCTTGTAACTGTGTGGATTGGCAGCAGAGGGCCTTTTGTAGAGCTGAGCTGACAGACAAGGATGCTCCTAGGTGCAGTACTTGGTTCTGACTCTGAGGTGAGGATACTCTGAGGGATAAGCATGGTCATTCTCCCAAACAGGTTGGTTACCAAGATGACTTATGGAGAATTATGGTTAGATTGAAGGAGTATGTTATGGGGAGGTAGAAAAGCAAGGGATGGATGGATGGAGGCCAGGAGAAGAGAATTCTGGGAGTGCTCAAGGCAAGTGGAAGAATTTCTAGGTGGTGTGTCCAGTGGGTAGGTGTTGATGAAAGCTCCATCAGTGGGCCCTGGATACACCGAGGGGCGTGGGACAAATGGACTTTTGAACCAAGACTTGAGAGAGGAAAATGAGAGAGGTACACAAATCATGACGTATACAAATCATCTTGTGCTTGGGTGGGTTCTGGAGAAACAATGACAGCATGGAGATTCAGCTAGGAGTCTGGGCAGCTGCAGCTGGAGTGGGAGAAGAAGCTGGACCTAAGATATAGGCACACTCCAGGCCGGCACACCCCAGGCGGGCACACCCCAGGAGGGCAGACCCCAGGAGGGCAGAGCCCAGGAGGGCAGACCCCAGGCGGGCAGACCCCAGGAGGGCAGACCCCAGGAGGGCAGAGCAGATCATGACCCACCAGACTCACCTTGGGGTTTTATTAGGGGGAGGAGCTCCATACAG
The DNA here is from genome assembly GCA_001675575.1 of Neotoma lepida. Taxonomy (NCBI): domain Eukaryota; kingdom Metazoa; phylum Chordata; class Mammalia; order Rodentia; family Cricetidae; genus Neotoma; species Neotoma lepida. The sequence goes on along the minus strand of LZPO01097221.1, from coordinate 13,196 downwards.
ACAGCCCGGGTGCCAAAAAAGTTTGTTTTCATTGCTGCTTCTGCTTGAATGTGAAAGTGGGTCAGATCAGTGCCTTGTAGGGGAGAAAGGACAGCAATGGAGAGCAGTCATCAGTCAGAACTTGAAACAATGGTGGACTTGAATTCTAGTTAGGTAAGTCCTACTGTGGTGGTTTGAATGAGAATGGTCCCCACAGGCTCATATATTCAGATGCTTAATCACCAGGGAGTGGAACTGTTTGGGAAGGATTAGGAGGTGTGGCCTTGTTGGAAGAGGTGTGTCACTGGAAGTGGGCTGGAGGTTTCAAAAGACCACATCTGTAGTTGGACATTTTTGTCGGTACCGTAGGCTCTCCAACAATGACATAAAGACTTATTATTAATTATGAAAGCTTGGCCAATAGCTTAGGCTTGTTTCTACCTAGTTCTTATAACTTAAATTAACCCATTTCTATTAATTTACTTTCTGCCTCGTGGCTTTATTACCTTATGTCTGTATGCCCATCCTGCTTACTCTACATCTCTTGACATCTTTCCCTTCTTCTTCCCCGTGTTCTCTCTGCCCCCCAAGTCCTGCTTAGCTATTGGCCTAGCTATTGCCTAGCTTTTTATTAAACCAACCAGAGTGACACATCTTCACAGTGTACAAAAAGATTGTTCCACAACACACACCAGGCCTAGCCCCTCTTTCTTTGCCTGATGTCTGCAGATCAGGATATAAAGCTCTCAGCTACTGGTCCAGCACCATGCCTGTCTGCTTCCCTACATGGTGATCATGGACCAGCCCTCTAAAATGTAAGTGAGCCCTCAATTAAATACTTCATTTTATAAGTTGCCTTGGTCCTTATGTCTCTTCATAATTGAACAGTCACTAAGACATCTACCAATAAGTAATCATTGTGCCTCTGTGAGGTTCCTGTTTGATAATCCTGTATTTTATCACATGGCATCCTGGTGCTGAGGTGAAGGCATCCTACAAGGGATCTTGGTACAAAAGACCCCTCCCCATTTCTTGCTTATTTCCAAATCAGTTAGAACTAAACCCAGCTGGCCTTAAGATCCAATTACAGACATCCCCTTGACATCAACCTGCAAAGGATCCCTGAGTCAAGCCGGATAACTGGTTGTAAGGTCCTTTGAGTGGAACTTTCTAGGTATAGTAGGCTACTGAACTATAGGTATGCCATCTCATCAAAGTATTCCTAAGAATACTTTAGTGCTAAAATTATCTTGGCTGAAATTGGTCTCTGGACCAGCCCTAAATTCCTGTACAATGTCACCCTGAGCTAAAGTTTAACTGCCTGACTGTTTAACTGTTTTCTCTCTACTTTTGTAAACAACTTTGTTTGTTGTGGATGTCCAGATCTGCCTTTCTTTACGTGTCACATTGCATTGTTTCCCCTTATAAAGGCAAACCAATTGGCCATTGGGTTTACTTCCCACTAATCTGCTNGGGACAGTCCTGCCAGCATTGNACAAAGACTTCATNCAACTTACTCAGACCTCTCAGGGATTTTTCTCTTCAGGCACCCTATAACACTGGAATATTCATTTTGTTCTTGCTCCTCTCAAGGAACCTATTGAGACCTCCACAAGCCAGAGATGCCCCCACCCCATCCCTCTGCACTGCCAGGCCANAAGCAGACAGACCTTGCTGGGTGTCCTTGAAGAAGTCATCATTTCCTGGTGGCTTATTCTTGGGCCAGGTGCTAATGCCTGCATTGTTGACCAGCACGTCCAGTCCCCCGTACTCCTTGAGCAGAAAGTCGCGCAGGGCGCGGATGCTCTGCAGGTCATCGATGTCCAGCTGGTGGAAGCACGGGCTCAGACCCTCCGCCTGCAGCTGCTGCACTGCTGCCTTGCCCNGTGCCTGGTTCCGGGCTGTGAGCACCACGTCCCCAGAGAACTTCTGACACAGGTCACGTGTGATCGCGAAGCCGATGCCCTTGTTAGCCCCAGTTACCAGAGCTACCTGGTTGCGCGGTGACATACCTGATGGACAGTGAGAGGCACCTGCCCGAAGAACTAACGCAGCCGACTCCCGGCTACTAAGATGTTGGACTTGAGAGTCTGTATGAGCATCTGGAGTATTGTGTGCCTGGGGACCTTTGGCCCAGAGTCCAGACGTCTCAGCAGTCTTGCGAACTGCTCTTGGCACAACTCAGTGGAGTTTCAGAGCAAACAAGACGAACGAGTCTGACGTAGTGATGAAGTGTCCATCTCGCAGTGAGCCATCTTAGTCTCGGAAGTGGCCAATCGTCTTTATTGGCGAGTGTTAAACCAGGGATGGTACACGTGTCGGCACTGCACATGGATTCAATTTTATAACAACTTACCACAAGAGAAATTGGACTGTTTGTAACAGTCAGAATGTGGAACGTGTTGATAGACAGTTAAGACAAGGGAGAAAGGTGAGGCCAGATTAGAGAGACCCAGAGCCCTCCAAGCCTAGTGTTTTCTCTTGAAGGGCTTTTAGAAGGTCATGGTCGGGCTGATCTGGAAAGGCAAATGCTGGAGAAGGGAAGCCAAACAGTTCTTAAGGCTCTTGGAAGCTCCTCACCAGGCAGCCAGGAACTGTTCGATTGGCCACGTGATTAGGCCAGACTTNCACATCTGCTTCTCTGTCCTTAACTTTCTGAGGCTCCCTGACTTTCCATCTTGACTCGAGAAATGAGATCTGCTCTGACCATTTGTTCTTCTTGGAGTTCATAACATTTCTCTGCAAATGAAGTAAGTCTAATGAGCTGTAAGGAGTGAGTGGGGGCCTGATGGCTGCTCACTGCTTGTATGAAAGAAAAACTGCTAGCTAATTCTTCTCTAGGTTTTCCATAAATGGCAGGAAACATTTTCAAGTCATCACAGGCTTACACATCGGGTACTAGAAAGCCATCATTGTCCCTGCAGGTCAGAATGGCAGCTTCCAGGGCACAGGGCAGCCCCTGTAGAGCACTTTAGAGGGCACCAAGGTGCACTGTTTTGTTTAAGTTTTAATAAAAAATTATATTGACATCTATTGCATGTGGAGTACATGCCCCCCTATATTCCCAAGCTTTCTCTAGTCCCACCCCTTAGTTCCCTCCTTCCCCTAGTTCACCTTCATTCTGCTTTCATGTCATGTATGCTTGCATATATCTCTATTAAATCTTGGATCCATAAATGGGAAGAGGCATGTGATGTTTGTCTTTCCAAGGCTTAATTTGGTGCTTAATAGGATTACCTCCAGTTGCATCTGTTTTCCTGTAAATGACAAGACTCTGCTTTCTTTTGTAGTTGGAAATTTCCATTGTGTGTGCACTGTGTGCCTTCCTCCATTATGGGACACCTAGATTGCTCCCATAACTTAGAGCTGTGAACTGTACCTCGGTAAGCACAAGTGTGCAAGTGTCTCTACAATAACTTTTAGTGCTCTGGGTAAACACCCAGGACTGCAGGAGCAGAATAAGAGGATAGACTGATTTTTCATTTTTTTTGAGAAACCTGTTGGTAATGTGGTGGCACGATGGTAGCAGCGCTGTTTACTGTGCGAGGAAACCACGAGGTACGTGGTTATCTGAGTTTTATTAGGAAGAGAGAGGGAGACAGGAAAGAATGTGACCAGGCCTGTGAAAGAGGAGAAGAGAAAGAGGAAGAGGAGGAGTCTGGCCCGCTTCTTAAGGATTCCCCTGCACATGCGCTTACGGGCTTTACGGAGCTACTCCACGCATGTGCATAGATTGCATGATCACGCAGCACACGGATTACGTAGGGTCCCTTGCTTGGCTGCTGAA
>LZPO01097220.1:231478-242377 GCA_001675575.1 Neotoma lepida | reverse complement strand
CACACACACACACACACACACACACACACACACACACACGCACGCATGCATGTATGCATGCACTAAAAACAAATCTTAAATCATAAATTTGGATGACTTGACTTATTTTGAGGAATAGCTGAGATAGATCTAAAAACTGACATGCTAAGTGCTTAACAAATTCTGATTTAACTTAGGTTCCACAGTGTGCAGGTTGAATTTAGTGCTCAAAGTTCACATTGTCTTAAAAAGATTTAAATATTTCAGTTTTATTGTTTGCTTTCACAGTGAAATTCAGCAGTTTGAGTGTTCCGACTGCACTTCACAAACATGTACAGAACTATTTGCCTGCAACATCCCTGGTTTTGTGTGGCTATTTCACTCTGATGTGGGAAAATGTTGATGGTAGTTTTATTTCTATTACTTATCCCTTCCTTTCTTGCTTAAAAAAAGTAAAACTCTGAAACAAACAACTATGCCTAAAGGAAGAAAATGCAGAATTTGTCTCATTTTTCCTGCTGTAAGTTGAAACACACAAATGCTATGGAAGAAAAACATTAGCACTCCGATTTTATGGCCAACCTCTGCCTGCAGGAGCAGACATGGCCTCTTCATGTGAGTGCAGGAACAGACTCGGCCTCTTCCTGTGAGTACAGGGGCAGACACACCCTCCTCCTGTGAGTACAGGGGCAGACACACCCTCCTCCTGTGAGTACAGGGGCAGACACACCCTCCTCCTGTGAGTACAGGGGCAGACACACCCTCTTCGTGTGACTATAGTGGTAGACATGCCCTCTTTATGTGAGTGCCCAGGTGCTCTCACAACCCAGTGATGAACTTCTTTGAAAAGCTTCTATTTTTCTCCTCTGACTTCAGTTATAAAATTGGGAATGTAGTCTCCTAAGGGAGTGGAGGATCTATGATAGACTTCAACTGAAAACATTTGACAAAGGAATAATTTAAGACTGATCCAGCAGCGGACATGGGCTATTTGTAGAATTATAAATGACTCATAACATTGAAAGTTCTGCTTTTATAATAAAGAAATGCCAATTGAAATGAGAAACCATTTCCACCTATCAAATTGGCAAAAGTAAAGATATTCTCCATGTTGGTTAAGGGTACAGGGAGGTACATTTGCAGACTTGGCTGTTTGGAATATAAGTTGGAGTAAGCATTACAGAAATCAATTTAGCAATATGTATTAAGAACTGAAAAAGAGCTCACATCCTTTATGACTCAGTAATTTCTCTTTTATAAGTCTATTATAAAGTAAATTATTCAGAAATTGAATGCCCAAGGATGTTCGGTGCATTGTTATTTATAACATCAGAATATGAAACAGAACCTAAATATCAAACAAGAAGAAAGCAGTTGAATGCATTACAGGGTAGATCGTATTGAGACCGTGGCCCAAGTCCAGCAGTATTGCACCACCCCAGCTTAAGAACCAGCCTTTAAACAGACTCAGGCCATTTCTCTTGGGGGAGTGTGGGAGCTAGCAGCTTCATCTTGGGGATTTGTGCTTTCTAATACACACAAAAATTACCAAATGGGACACATAGATCCTCAGAGGATGGAGTCTGGTCATCTGTAGTTTTAGAAAGGTCATAGGTCACTCTGATTTACAACCAAATTCCAGAACAATGTGACATGATGTGGTTACTGAGTCAGTCAGTCTTCTGTCTACCATTTCCCACAGCGGTTTTAACTTTTGCCTTCCGTGATCATACATGCCCCGCTCCCCAATATTTATAATAGGGAGATTCCTGAGAGAACATCTAGCCTATTCCTAAGAGCCAGGATGGGCTCCTTCCTGTGGGAACACCACCTGACACTTTACCTCAGTGGATCTTTGTGAAGGACTGAGGAAGTGGGTGGCAGCTGTGTGATTTACATGCCCATACTTTGATATTCTGTTCTGCATCATTAGTTGTCGAGTTACACCTGTTTTGTTTTCCAAATCCATGCTTCATTGGCTTAGGGATTATTTTATAGACGTTATAGTGACCATCAGTAAGGATCCTGGATGGAAACCAATGCAGCCTCTCACACAATGTTCCGTGGTCCTTCAACAGTCACAGTGTGAAGTACTGAGTTTGTCAAGCGAGGTATCACGGCTGCTAAGGATCATATGACATCCTGACGCAACCTCTGCGCATGTCAGGTAACTAACTGACTATATGCAGACTCTACACTGCCTGGGCTATATACAGTAGCTTAGAGAGTGCATGGAAAGGCTACAGAGGATGCTTCACCTCACAGGTGCAGAGGGAGAAGTGTGCTGGCATTAAGGTGCGAGTGCGAGGAAAACAGTGGCCAGGCAGCCATTTTTACGCGTTTAGTACCAGCTCAGCTTATGTGTCAGATGACTGACGCCCTCTGTGAACCTCTGTGAGTAGAACCAGAACTGTTTAATGAAGAAGTGATTTTAGTGCTCCTTTCCCATCTAGAGATTCATTTGAAACAGATCATCATTAGCTTTATGGTTTTAATTGTATTGAAATTCCTTATCGTAACCTATTGCTTTATTGCATGAGTCCATTAACCTGGGTGCCATGGCGCGCAGTTTCAGAGCCGTGTTTATATCTGGACTAATTATAGATGCCATCAGGATTGGGCGGGGGGATTTTTCAGATCACCACAGGAGAAATTAGCTGAACCCCGTTCCAAACTCCAGGGTTTGGAACAACATCCAAATCGAACCCAAAAGATGCTGAACAATATTCTGAATGTCTTTCTTTGAAATATCTATCACTCTATCAACAAGGAACGGCAGTGTGGTAATTCTCACATTATGTGTGGCTTCCATATGCTTCTCATTTGGAAGTTCTATGGGAAGCACTGGTCTGCAGGCTCCCCAATCAAAACCAGGTGGCTAATGGTCACAAACTGGGGGACCATGAAGAGATTTGTGCCTTGCTCATTAGGGTGGAGACAACATCCAGGCCACTAGCTGAGGGCTTGGAAGATGAGATAAACCAGGAACAAGCAGGCACAGCTCTCTGAGGGGACCTTTGTTAATGACTGGGAAGGTGGCTCAGTTGTTAACGCCTGCTTGACCCGAAGCATTTCTTCCTGGAGAGAGGGAGTGGCTGATGGCACCCACCAGCACGTTTGGTTCACGCAGGGTGTTTCTCACGTGCCCTGAAGGAAGGAGTACTGAGGTTAGAATTGGGCCCTTTGTTACCTCACAGATGCTCAACAGCAGGGTGTTTATAATGCCCATCAACCAGGCTTCCGCTGCACCTGTTGGGGGCCAGCTGCAGAAAGCAGGTGTACCTAGGGACTGAGAAGACTGGTGACTGTGGAGAATTTTGAGGACTGCCAGATATATTCCACAAAACAACAGGCCAACAGCTGGGGAGACAGGAAAAATGTGGATTTAATTAAAATGATGTGCAAATTTGATTATTAATTTCAAGCCCACCATGTGAATGCTCTCAACATGCATGCATGCACACACACACACACACACACACACACACACACACACACAGACATATATAAAATGTGTATTTTAGAAAAACTGAATGGAATGTGTGGATGGAATGAGGTTTACTTTCCCCCAGTTCCATGCACATTATCTTTCGTTTATTTGCCCACACATTNTCCATTATATTTCCAGTCCCTTTACATTTTTTTCCCAGGCAGGAAGCTAAATCTTTAGTTTATTTGTGAAAGCCTTGCAATCCCAAGAACACAGTCGCTGGTTTAAACAGCTAAGGAGACTGAGGCATTCTCTGAATCCTGCTTTTCTATGTGGACTAGTTCATAATGTATTCGGGGTGGGCTGGGCAACTTGGATGATTGCTTGTACTCTGGACTGTAGATTCTCACAAGACTTCACCCATCTCTCAGTTTCCTACTTGCCATTTCCACAAGAATTGAGACCCAACCATACTTCATGAGGGAGACAGTTTTTAGAAGGATGTGGATACTATTTTTGCTGGATTCCATCTATAGCTCTTAGAATGTGTTTGGAGGTTGAGGAGGGCTTGCAGTGATGGTCCTTGGAATGCCATGTGTCCAAATCTTATCACTGAGCAAGCCTGGTGATGGGAGTCACTGCCTCCCACTCAAAAGAGCAAGGGCTGAGGCTACCTTGTACCTAGGAAACAACACTCATTGAGCAGTACCCAGTGACAATTCATCTTAAAACTACACGATTGGGCATTAGAGCCAAGTATAGAATCTGAGATCTGAGGTCTGCTATGTACTGTCACCTTGCAGAGTCACATTCTCCATATTCCTTTAGGACATTAGTTCTTACCCAAGGACTCTTCCTGAACATTGTCCATATAGGCTAGCTCATTTAAAAAGGTGCTTGCAAGTCTAAGGAACAAAATAGGATATTGGGCCTCAGTGAACAGCTTTTCTGTGAGGCAGGCCTCCCTGCTCTGGTCTTGAATGCTAACCTGCACTATCAATTACCCTCATATATTAATGCAGAATGATGTTACCATGACTGTAGTCAGCTAAAAAAAAACTCTACCAACAACAAAACACTGTTTCTGGATTAGGGCAGCTCTCAAACCTTATCAGAGAAGTTCCTCAGAAACTCACAGCTGGTCAAAGTGCAAAGGATAGGTGTCTGTGAAGTGTGTAGCATCAGTGAGAATCTGTTTCATTCCCTCCTTACTCCAAGGCTCAGGGACCATCTTGGGAGACGGAGCACACAGACTGGAAGATACAGGGATCAGGGAGGACCACAGTGGAACATCTGGACATGACAGGACCATTGATTGTGCTCACAAACTCCCAGCAGCTGTGGTTGCCTGCACAAGACCTACACAAGCAAGTGAACAGTTCACTCCTCCTTCTACTGAGGAGGTATTGACCACTGATGGCTTCTGGGAGAGTCAGATTTCTTTAAGGTGTAGCCCCTGGTAGAGTGACCATGGCCAGTGGATGACCCCATGCCCCTAAGTACATGGGTAGCACAAATTGGACTTAGAAAAAGAGGACTCAAAATCAAGATGGGATGGTGGGTGAAAAGTGGATCTGAGAGGAGTTGGGGGTNAGAATACAGGCTGAATATGATCAAAAGATTGTATGCATGCATGAAATTCTCAAAGAATTAATAAAAATGTTATATAAATAGGAAGTGGAAAAAAGAATATGGAAAACAACAACAGCAATAACAACTATAAAACAACAACTCCCAAACCAAAACCACTGCTCTCTGTTTCTGTGGGCCAAGATCCCAGGCAATTCTTACCCAGGGTTTCTGGATGTTCTGGCTGTGGCTATGGTCTCATCTGAGGCTTGCCTGGATGTGTTAATCAATTTTGTTCGTCAAGTTGTGTGGATTGAGAACCAGCCAAGGGATTGGTGAAGTGTGCTTCCATGTGTGTCCTTGAGGACATGTCCATAGACAACTAGATCTCAACGGCTTACACCTTATGGCTGGACTAAGCAACCCCCACATGGATTCATAATCTGAGGTAGTTTTTGGGTGGTGATGAAATGTAGGTGGGAGGCCAGTGGAGGAAGGTCCCTGAGGACTGTGTCTGCCACTCCTCTTCTCTGGTTCCCCTTTTCTCTGTCTGGTGGTGGCTGTGGTCTGCTAGGGTGGACTGAAACCTTTGAAAGTGTGAGCCAGAAGCCAATCCTTCCTCCTGTACCTACTCCTGTCAGGTAATGAGGAGGAAAGTCAGTAACAAAATGTGGAGGATGATATAGAAATGTAGGATATAGATATGATAGGATAAAAGGGTAGATTATTGAATCTACTTTTAAACAGCAAAAATTTGTTTAAAATGTTTTACATTGCTATGGATTTTAGTTTATTGATACAAATTTAAAGTTAATTTTATTATACTATATATATATTTCTACTCTTGTTTAAGGTATTATGTTTATGCACCTCATTTGAAATTGTAATGTATAACTAAAGAAATACAGATTAATAATTAGTCATCTATGATAATCACACTTATAGTCATGTTAGTTAAGTTTTCTAGGTATACATAAATACATTTCAATTGGCAGGTAATCTTCAAGTACTTCAAAGACCTACAGAATATGACATTTAAAATGTTTTCAAAACTTAGGCTTTGTGGACAGTGAGACATGTCTGCTCCTGGCAATACCGATTTACTTCAAAGANACTCCATATGGAATTTATCTTCTTCTTGGCAAAAATAGCCATTTGGGCAAGAAACTGCTCTTGCCTGGACTGCTGATAATATGTTGTGTAAACTGGATGTGCAGGACCCATAAGAAGGTGACCACTGAACTTTGCAAGACAAAATGGTCCTTCAGGTTCCTGCTTTGTAGAGGAGACTGCCAGACATTCTACAGGACACAGGAAAAAGTGAATGAAAAACTCTCGGCCTATAGGCTGAAGATGGATGCCCCAACGTTACAGAGAAACTTCAGGTGATTGTCCAGGCAGCCAGCTGTCTCTGTCATTCTAGATTTTTGGAAGTTGCTTATGGTGCTCTTTCTGTTTACTTAGGTAATATTATATCCTTCTAAGGTCTTTGATGTAGTTGAAGACTAGATAGTTATAGTTTTCCTTAGTTATGATAAAAGATAAATTAGATATGAAACTTTAGACTCACAAATATAGGNTAGATGATAGAATATTTAATTTTGCCAAATACAAATAGGCTAGATATTGTAACTGTAATTCTTGCTTGATAACTGTTCTATTGTATGTAATTTTACTATGTTAAAGTTAAAACTTTCCTTTTTGATTAGACAGAAAAGGGGAAATGCTGTGGGATAATGCTGTTGAACACTGATTTAATATAACGATGATTGGCCAGTAGCCAGGCAGGAAGTATAGGCAGGGTGAGCAGCCTAGGAGAATGCTAGGAAGAGGAAAGGAGTCAGGAGTTGCCAGCCAGACAAAGAGGAAGTAAGATGACAAGGCAGAACTGAGAAAAGGTACCAAGCTACATGGCTAAACATAAATAAGAATTATGGGTTAATTTAAAGTGTAAGAGCTAGTCAGTAATAAGCCTGAGCTAATGGCTGAGGAGTTATAATTAATATNAGCTTCTGAGTGATTGTTTTATAAGTGGCTGCAGGACCACCAGGCCAGAGGAACTCGGGGCCTGGTGGGACCAGACAGAAGACTACAGGAGGGATCTGCTTTCTTTAACCATCAGCAGAATTCATCTGCCTCTTTTCTTACTGGACATCGGTTGGAGGCCACTGTCAGCTCCTAGAGGCCCCAATTCCTTGCTGCATGACCCTCTTCTAATGTTGCATCTGACTTTTTACTTCAAAGCCAACAACAGAGCCTCTCACTCCCAATAAGATAAAATCTTAATTTTTTTCAGCATTTTCTCATGTAGCCTCAGTAAAGACTCTCCCTTTAGATTTATTTACTTTATTTTATAATATGAGTGTTTGACATGCATGTATGTATTCAAAACACAGGCATGCCTGGTGCCCATGGAGGCTAGAAGGTATTGGATCCTCTGGAACTGGAGTTACAGATGGTTGTGAGCTGCCAGGTAAGTGCTGGGAACCAAACCCAGGTCCTCTTCAAGAGCAACAAGTGTTCTTAACCACTGAGCTGTCTNTTGTCTCTTCAGCCACCTAGGGTAAAGTCTTATTAGTAAAATATAATGCAATCCTGAGAGCAGTTGCTCGAATTAGAATGTGAGCAGGTCAGGCAGTGACAACCAACCACTTGTGACATTCTCCTTTGGTTAGAAGCATGTCATGTCTAACTGCAGAGAGATCACATAAGGGCATGACACACTGGAGCCACTTTGGAGCATGCTGGTCACACTCACCGAGTGTACAGTAGGTGCTCCAGAGCATCNGTGGTGCCACCATGTACTGATGTAGCTGAAACTGCTTGACCCACACATCCAGGAGGGTCATCTTCCTTCTCAGCTTTCAGCCTATAGGGAGCACTGTCTCCCAGATGTGCTTTGCATCTGTGTCACTGGGCCTCTGCTCCAGCTGCACTCCCAGCTTGGGTACTTCATTAGACTGAAAGGCTCAGCTCAGACACCCTGGCTTTCCTCAGACCCTTCTGGATCCCTGCATCATTGTGAATGGCAGGGTAGGATTTGGCTGTACCTTCTCTAGAGCAAGTATTTGGTTCCAAATTGTAGCACAATTACTTCTATAAATATCGACCTACTTTCAAGAAAGGAGCCATGTCTTATGTGTTGTCCTTTTCAAAATTTTTTTTTTCTGTAACTGTTCATTTTCACATGGGGAGTAATAATGTTGATTGAGTGAAGTTCCCCCAAATAACCCACTTGACTTTTCCATGCATCTTTTTCTAGGCATGCCGGTCATGCGCAGTCCATCCCTACAGAAGTTTCAGGGTGTGCTTTTAAAGTGGGGTCAGAAGTCTTGCCTCAGGCTTCCCCTTCTCTTCCCTATATTCTCGGTGAATACAGAAGCCGCCCCCGTGGAGGCCGCCCAAACACTTGCTGCCTTAGCTTGACAAGCTCCAGAGCCGAAGCCCTGAGCCATTCCAGCTGCCATTCCCGATTCTCATTGAGGCTGTGTGCCTCTTGCCTGGGATCTCCTCCCTGCCACTCTGATGCTGAAGGCAGAACTTCCTGCTGCAGAGGGTGCCTCATCTTGATGGACTAGCACCGAGCCTGGAGGCAGACTGGCTTTCCAGCCCTCAACGGGTTTCCCGTGGGGTCTGCCACCCCTGCAGTGGCTGAGGTGCATTTTGTTCAATGTGAAATTGCGTTTTATTCTGTCTAATTACCAGCTGGATGATAGAAGTGGTTTGCCTTCCGTTTGTTCAGCTCAGTGTAAGATAATAAAACGGCTCCATCACATACCAATTTAAATAACTGCTCTTCGGTTTTGGGGTGTGTGTGTGTTGTTAAACATGACATCAATAAAGCATAGCCCAAATGCTCTTCCTGATGCATCGTTCCATTTCTGTCCTTTTTCCCCCAAGGATAATTACCTCTTGGAGGAAAAAGAGAGTGGGGGCAGCTAAGGAAAGGGAAACTCAGGTAAATAGCAAGAAATATCCTTAACACTGGACTCTGCAAAGGATCTGGCATTGATTTCTTGTGCTTACTATGATAGCAAAATGAACACGCAGGCCTGGAGAAGAATCCATGGGAGTCGAGTGGCCCTTTATGGATGCCTACTCACTGCGCATTGCAGGGAGGATGGCTGTCTATCCTGCAGCTGCTTTCTCTCTCTGCCCTTGCAGCTCCTTCCTGAATCTTCCATGAATAAAAGAAACAGTCTAAATCCTTGATCCTACAAAGTGACACCGGGCAGGTTTGGGATTTGCGGTTTATGCAGTGAATTGTGCTTTAATGGGGGCCTTTTCTAGGGAGTTGGATCCTGCCCCACAAGTGTGGGGAACAGTAATCCTAACAGCCCGATGAGCATGGCCCCAAGAGGTGGTTGCCTGGGGAGAGCGAAAGCGGCTGGGTTACTGGAAAGCTCTTGGAGTAGGTGGGCTGCAAATGAGTTCCAGGCAACCCTTGTCTATCATAAGGAAAGGACAATGAAAACCAAAGACGCTTGTAGCCCATGGGGATGTGTATAAGAGACAGGATGAGCATGGCCCCAAGAGGTGGTTGCCTGGGGAGAGCGAAAAGGACAATGAAAACCAAAGACGCTTGTAGCCCATGGGATGAGGAGTGGTCCGTGTCGGCGAACAGAGGGGATTTCCTCCAGACATCTTGACTGCACACCCAGCAACACTGTTTAAAGCTCCTAGGGCTGACCCATAGGAAACAGAACCAGAGGTTGGGAATAAGGGGACAGCCCAACCTTAAAGCATCATTGTCACTTTTCATGGTTAACTCTTATTCAAAAACNTTTTCCAAGATCTCTCTATTCCCCGCTCCTGGTGTGTGTGGATGTGTGTTCATCAGAAGTGGTGTTAAGTAGACTAGGGATGTCTTAGTTAGGGTTTCTATTGCTGCAATGAAACGCCATGACCAAAAAGCAACTTGGGGAGGAAAGGGTTTATTTGGCTTACATTTCCATATTGCTGTTCATCACTGGAGGAAGTCAGGACAGGACCTCAAGCAGGGTGGGGAACCCGGAGGCAGGAGCTGATGCAGAGGCTATGGAGGGGTGCTGCTTACTGGCTTCCTCCCCATGGCTTGCTCAGCCTGCTTTCTTGTAGAACCCAGGACCACCAGGCCAGGGATGGCACCACCCACAATGAACCGGACCTTTCCCCATCAATCACTAATTAAGAAAATGCACTACAGCTGGATCTTATGGAGGCATTTTCTCAATTGATGTTCCCTCCTTCAGGGAACTCTAGCTCCTGTCAAGCTGATGTAAAACCAGCCAGCAGGATGTAAAACCAGAGGAACAATGGTTCAGTAGGTAAAGTCCTGGCCAAAGCACTTGACAAGCAGGAAGACCTAAGTTCGATTCCTAGAATTCATTCATGTTCAAAAGCCAGATGCAGAGGTTCCCTGCTTGTGATTCTAGCAGAGACAGAGACAGGTGGCCCTGGAGTTTGCTGACCAGGTAGACTAGTCTACTTGGTGACATTCAGACCACTGAGAGATCCTGACTCAAAAAACAAGATGGGTAGTACCTAAGGAATGGCACCCAAAGCTGACCTCTGACCTCCACACTCACTTGCACAGATGCACGCAGGCACCCTCTACCTCCACATGTGCACACACACATATACATGTGAAGCAGTGTGGGGGCTGTGAACGTAGCTTGGTGTAGAGCACTTGCCTGGCATATGCAAAGCCACGGATTCTGTCCCCAGCACTGCCAAAATACAGTAAACCATCAGCCTCAGTAACGATGTGAGCACTGGCTTCACAGAGAGGTCTTAGGACTGGATAGACCAAGAGCAGGTTTCTGACCCGTGTGGTGCCCTCCTCATCACTCTCAATCACCTTTAACACCCTTCAAGCCTTCCCAACACCAAGAACGGCTTCTACGTTCTCCGTCTACTCTGTTGCTTCTCCACCTCTGATG
>LZPO01097220.1:199416-230459 GCA_001675575.1 Neotoma lepida | reverse complement strand
CCAGGTGGGCTAAGCCTGCACTGGTCTGGTCTTAGCCTCTGTCTTTCATACCTCTCACCTGCCTTCTGCAGAGTGAGCTGGCTTTCTTCTAGTGCCAGTGAGGATTTCCTTTTGGGGTAGGGCCTCACCATCCATAGCCTGATCTAGTTTCAAACTTGAGATCCTCCTGCCCCAGCTTTTTTGAGGGCTGGTATTCCAGGGGCACCACCACATCTGGTGTGGAGATTTGTTTCTTTCCGTTCTTCAGAACAAATACTTTGGAGGCACAATATTGGGGTGTTGAAACTTGGTCTAGCAGTATTAGAATTCTTACATTGATAGACTATGATTCTGAAAATAGCCTGAGGGCAGTGATTAAGCTCAGGTGAGTTTGCCAACCAGCAACGCGTGGCAATGTCTGGAGACTTTTTTTTTTTTTGAGACTAGGTCTCACTATGTAGCCCTGGTTGTCCTGGAACTTACTCTGCAGACCAGGCTGGCCTTGAACTCACAGAGATCCACCTGCCTCTGCCTCCCAAGTGCTGGGATTAAAAGTGTGCACTACCACCACCAGGCATCTGGAGACATTTTTGATTGATTCCCACTGGGGGAAAATCCTCTGGCATCTCTTACAGGACATCGATGCAGCTAAACATTGGGATAGCCCACACTCCCCTTTAATACAAGGCTGCTATAACAGCTAGTGCCATGAGAAATTGCCATGTTTATAGCGATACAGATTTACTTCTTATGTTTATTTGGTCAGAGTGCACATGCATCAGAGGATGTCTAAATCCAGGATGTCATTAGGCTGCCTTCTTTTGGAGCTCTACCACAGAGCCCATTTCTTTGGTCTTTCCAGCTTCAATAAGTTGCCTATATTCCTTGGCTTGTGGTCCCTTGCCCTATATTAAAGCCAGGGGCAGTGGATCAAGTCCCTCTCACATTTTGAAACTCTGCTGTCTTTCCCATCATTCCACTTCTTTCATCTTCACTTCTCAGGGCCCTAGGATGTCACTGGGTCACCCACATCCTACAGGAGAATCTCTCTGTTTCAAGGTCAGTTGGTTAGCAATCTTAATTCCACCTGTGAACCTGAATTAACTTTGACCATGTACTGTGACATGTCTACAGGTCCCGGGTTAGGCCACAGNCATCATTTCATGTCTGTAGAGTTGTCATTGTGCCTACTGCCATCCTACAACAGAATCCACCAGCCAGCAACAAATGCCAATGGTGCTGAGGCTGAGAAAAGTTGTCCCAGAGAAAGCTCACTAGTCCTAGAAGGTGAGCGCTNCCTTCCATGTGGATAAAAGAGAAAGACAAGCTGCCCTTAAAGGGACTCACTTGGAGGCTAATACCCCAGCACGTTTAATCACTTGGACAATTTGCATCAGAAGCTGCTGCTGGGAGAGGCTGCAGGCCCACTGCTGGCCACGTGACNTGGGTCTGTGTGCTGAGGAGGTGAAAGCTTCCTGCTAAATAAATGAAGCCACAGCTTCTGGTAACAAGTATATGAAACGGAATATTCATTTTCTCTTCAGTGGGAGTCACACATGACAAAGGCGAGGCTTCACATTGTTTGTTTATAGAAAATGCAACTCCACCGAGGCCTGATGCTAAACTTGCTTCTCTGATGTTAGCGGTTCCAGGATGCACAGGGCCCGCTGGAGTGTTCTTATGATCTCGCCATTTATTTACCTTGATATGAAACTCCAATTACTGTCAGTGCTGCTTCTTGTTAAATACGGCCAGAGTGCCAGCTTCTGAGAGTGCAGATCTGGGTCTGATTCTCTGGGGCGGGGCTCTGTGGAACCTGAGGAATAGGAGTTGTGGGAATGTGAGTGCACATTAATTAAATACTGAAGGAAACAGTAGGAGGGGGACCTTTGAGTTCTTGGTAAAGGCTCTCTGATTTAGGCAGAGGTGATCCAGCATGAGGCTGTGAAGTTGGTTTTTCTTCCTGTGGTTTTTCCTGGTCTCAAATGGCACTGGACACATTTGCATGCACGTGCTTGTATATGCACACGCGTCTAGTGCTTGTTCTCTCAATGGCACTGGGCTTTGGGGTTGCTTTCTTGTATCTTTCAACACTTAAATCAACTCTTGGGTTATCGGAAGTCGGGAATCAGAATAGAACACATTACTTCCAGTGACGCTGCAGGAATGAGTCTCCAAATGACACGTTGGAATTCTCCAGATATTCCAACTGTCAGATTTAGTTATTGGTTTTCTTTGGGCAATCCAACTCTATTTTATTCATGGGCTATTCTAAAAATACAATCAAAGGACACCTACTGGCTACAAGTGCCTTTGGTCATGTCTAATAGTGCTGTGAAGAATGGTTTGAATTTAGTGCAGATGCAGGGAAATATGTGCTGTCGTCGAGAGCATATCACACTTCCAACTTCTAACATGTCCTGCCTGGAGTCCAGCCAGCACAGGCATGAGGTGAGGATGAACGNACTGGGTCAGGTNAAGGGAAGGGTGGTGCCGACCTGCACCAACTGTGAACGGAACAGAATGTGATGCGATTATTTTTGGCTCAAGAAGAAAAATGTTTTGCTTGTTTCCCGGTTTTTGTGTTCCTGTGTTTTATCACAGACAGTGCAGGAGCCTGCTCTGGGGAAGCGCTGGAGGTCTGTGGTTCTAGGTGAGAAATAGAAGCAGCTACATCTTTGTTGCTGTCATAGTGGGGAATTTTCTGGGGAAACATTTCCACTCGAGCATAGACACCTCCGGACGTGGGCCTGGGGGAGTGATCCTTTCCAAGGTATGACACACGGGCTTGCAGCAGCTAAACTGCGCTTCATAAGCCAGAGCTCAGACATGATTGGATTTGGATGGCCCGTTAAGTGCTTCCGGTGTTTCCCGTGACGGGCTGTGCTGTCACTCTTTGCCGGGGAGGAGACAAGAGCAATGTATCTTTAGGGACAGAGGCAATATCTTCTCTGCTTTACCCGAAGAAACTATCTCCTGAGTGATAGTAATTAGCACAGACGTTTGTAATATATCAAAATTCCAAAGACAGCCCAAGACTCCACTGAGAAATGACAGAAAAGACTTTAAAAGCAGAAAGTAAATGAAACAATATAAAATCCTGAACAAAGAAGATGCAGTCACCCAATCCCTGAAAAATNGAGTATTGCACAGTGTGCTGGTTTCGAGCAGCATCATCCCATAGAAAGTTCTGGAAGCCTTGTTAAAACAGGCCTGTGGACCTTATCTTATGTGACAATTAATGCTGACTGTCAATTTGATGAGTTTTAAAATCACCATAGAAGCAAATCTCTGGGTGTGTCTGTCAGGGAGAGTGTAGATTAAGTTTAACTAGAGGCTGGATGGGTGGGTGACAACATTTGGTGGGTTGGGGTCCTGGACTGGATAAAAAGGAGACCACACCTGTGTTCGTCGACCTCTGCTTCCAGACTACGGATGCAGTGTGGCCAGCTCCCTCCCTCTCCTGATGCCGTGCCTTCTTGACCATAGTGGACTGTGCCCTTGAACTGTGAGCCATAATAAATCCTTCCTTCCCCGAATTGCTTCATGTCAGACATTCAGTGACAGCAACAGGAAAAACAATCCAAATACCCCGGAACTTCTGATACAGTGAATCTGGGGAGGGGTCCTCAGGAGTGCATTTGTAGTGAGTCCCCAGGGGCTGCCAGGGACTTTTAGAACCAGTGGTGTAATGGGGAGGGGTGGGCCTCAAGACCTAATGTGGCCTCCTCCACCCAGCTGTTGGATTTCAGATGATTCCCCCAAGCCCTTGCTATTCACAGCGTGGTCTGGTGCCACCAGGGAAACTGACAACCAGCAACGAGACCCACTGAATCACTATTTGCATTAAAAATATTTTATTTCACTTTTTAAGTGCATGTCCCTGAGCAGGACACTTGGGATGTCAGGAGGCAGCTGGCTACACCGAGTCNGCAGTCAGGAAGCAGAGGTCGATGAACGCAGGTGATGTCTCCTTTTTATTCTGTCTAGGACTCCAACCCATGGAGTGGTGTCACCCACATTCATGGTGGGCCATCCTGCCTCTAGTTGAACTGAGAATCTTCCTCACANACNCCCCCAGAGATTTGTTTCCATGGTGATTTTAAAACTCATTAAATTGACAGTCAAAATGGTGTGTCCTCTCTGTTTTTCACTCTTGGTTTNAAGGTTTCTAGTTCCCNGAAAATGCAAACNACTGTGGTAGGCTTGAGGGNGATGGGCTTATAGTTGTACCCACTCCTGGGGCATCTATCTGCTTGAGAAAGTGTGGGGGAATTCTGAAGCAAACGGGTGGCCAAAGGCAAGACATGCACACCTGTAAGGAATTACAGGTGGTTTAAAGTCAGGCTTCAGTGTAGAGCACTGGACGCTGACAAACTTGCAAACCCATCAGACCTCTTCCCTCTCCTTTCTTCTCACCCCCACTTTCCAATTCAATTCTGAAGTTGTTTTCAGAATTATTTATATTGTTTTCTTCACCANGAGCCAGAAAAGCCAGTAAGCCTTATGGAGGCTTCTTCACAACAAAGCTTTGCACTTCTTCCTGGGGGACTCCAGGAACTTCTGAGGACATGGTCCATCTCAGTAGGGGCGCTCAAAGCCTCTCCATTTGTTCCTGGACTCTGGCTCCAAAGGTGGAAGCCCTGACTTGTGGGGATCCCTCCTGGCCCCATCATTAGTGGTCTTGGGGTCTGGTTTGCATACCCTGGAATAATTCATCATCTTTTCTGAACCCNAATTTTCCAGCCCTTAAATTTTCTTACTTCTACCCCATCATAGTGGGGAGCAAATAAAACATGCAGAGATGCTTAAGTAACAACTGCCTGGGGTTCTCATTGCCATGAGGACAGATTCCTGAACAGGAGACCAGAACTGGCTTCAGAGAACATTGGCCTGCCATGCCCAACTCAGCCTGATGGGGTTCTATTGTTGGTACACATAAAGGTTGGGTATATATGCACACAAAGAGGGCTGTGCTGCTTCCAGTTTCCTGCATGCGCAGGGGGGTGGAGGGGGCTGGGGGGCGGGGCAAGGGCAGCTGCAGGTAACCTTGCTGAGCATAGAAGCTGCCTGCTTGGTTGGATGCAAGGTGACTTCTGTCATCCATGAGGCCTGGCTGCAGCTTAAGTGCCACAGCAGGTAGAACCACAGGGAGAGACCTATCCTTTTCTCTCTCCAAATCGCCTTAAAGAATGCAAGGGCTGACCAGGAAGCTTCTACTTGCTGCTTCAGATACACAAGCAAATAAGCAAACTGAGCATTTGAAGCAACCAGCTGAGTAAGCCCTTCTGTAAGGGACCGGTCACCACCACGTCTGCTTTCTGTGTAAGTCCCCAGCTTGGCACGTCTCTTTCTGGCTTAGCCTACCTCTCAGAATAAAAGCCATGCTTTCTTCTTCTTGTAGCCACTCCTTACTGCTCACTTGCCCCTGCTCCTTTGCTGTCTTAGATTCTGATCTTCTCCTTTGTGATTTTTTTTTTCTGTTTGAGATGGGTCCTCATGTAGACCAGGCTAGCCTTGAATGCCTGATTCTTCTGCCCCCAGGTCCAGGATACTAAGATTACCAGCATGTGCCTCCACAGCTGGCCCCATCTGTGATTTTAACACAACTCCACTCTCCCTTGCTGCAAAAGCTGAGAAAATAAAAAGGAGCTCAAACCCATTCCCTCAGAGCGCAGATTCGGTGTGCTCGGTTGGTTCTGTGNATGCAACCGGGCTGGATCAGAGCTGAGAACAATGAGTCCAAAAGGCTAGGCCCATGGCACCTGTTCTGCTGGTNTAGGTATGTGAGGGGTGCCCTGTGCCAAACACACCAACANGCCACAAGGAGGTGACAGCTTTCCACCGTGGTAGGGCACCCAGGACTCACTCCTGGAGACGCCGCAAAGATGTTTTAAGCCACCTAATACCTCATAATAAATCACTGTGTGTTGAAACCAGCTAGAGCAGTTTCTGCTGGCTGCAGCTGGATCCTGACTGAGGTACTGACTGGACACTTGGCCATTTTCCCTGAACTCACCAGCTTCCTTCCCTGTGTTCTTGCCAGTCTGAAAAACTCACCATTAGAGTCACTGGCATGTGATACCCAGGCCTGTCATGGCATCTGATCTGCCTTCCCTGTCCCGTGCTTCCTGGAAAATTTCCTGGTATGAATGTGGCTGCTACTACTGCCAATCAAGGCAGGTCCTGTGGCCTGAGCAAGCAAAGAAAGTGACTGTACTGAGCCTGCTTAAGTTTGTGTTGTGTGACATTCACCAGGGAGATGAACGCACATCTCTTCATCAATAACAGACCAAAGAAACAACTCCACCTCAATCTACCCTACTGAGCCAGAGTATTTACTGGGGTTACTCACAGCTTTCCACCGTGGTAGGGCACCCAGGACTCACTGGGTGAGGGGTTACTTATAGTAGCATGGGTAACTCAAAGACAGCTGCACCACCAAACAACCCATCCCAGCATGAGTGACAGCTCATGAATGCTCCGTGCAGTGCGGCTGGCCAGACCCCCCTTTCCCCAACATGTTCACCGCTGCTCTAGCCTCGGGGAGGAGTCTTGTGGACCCGTATCTTCCTGAGCTTCTTCACTCTTTTAAGTGCCATTAGCACCTAGAGTCTTGGAGGCTCCCTCTTCCCTGCAGGAGGAGAAAATGGCTACACAAGAGCCTGGGATAGGCAAGGGTGAACAGCAAGTGAGTTTCCACAGCTTCACCGTGTCTTGTTTCATTTTGGAGTCCCATGGTTTTGGAAGACTGATTAAAAATTTCCCACACATGTCCTATTTGGTGTCCTGACCTTTTAGGACAGATGGAGTTCTTCTTATTTACCTGACACATTAAAATATAATAATTATAATTAAAATATAATTGGGCAGTGGTGATGACACATGTCTTTAACTCCAGCACTCAGGAGGCAGAGACAGGTAGATCTCTGTGAGTTTGAGGCCAGCCTGGTCTACAGAGATAGTTCCAGGACAGCCAGAGCTACACAGAGAAACCCTGTCTTGAAAAAAACCAAAACCAAACCAAACCAATCAACCAAACAAACAAACCACCAACAAAAAAAATCACTGTAATCCCAATACTAGGGAGTCTGAGATAAAAGGATTGCTGAGACCTGCCTGAGCNACACAGTGAGTTCCATGGCAGCCTAGGATACAGTGTGAGATCTTGTGTTCCCCCCTTATGGGTGTGCGTGTGAAGAAATGGCTCATTAGTTAAGAGTGCTTGCTGCTCTGTAGGGGACCAGTATTCAGTTCCTAGCTCCCAAGTCTCTCAGCTCAACCCAATTGTACCTCCAACTCCAGAGGATCCAATGCCCTCTTCTGGCCTCCATGGGCACTACATTCACAATCTGTTCCCCCACTGCATATACACACAATTAAAAAGGAAGACATTACTCTTTAAATGACTGAGAAAGGTGCTTTTCATTTGAAAGACTGCTATTTATGTGGCTTTCTGAGTGTTATAAGTAATATCGTTCAGGGGATCCCTTGGGGAGAATTGAACATCTGTGCAGAAAATAAGAAACCCCTGTAAATAAAATGTGGACCCTTTGGGAGTCAGGCATGTTAAAAGACTCCAGAGTCACACTGACTCCACACTCACTTGAAATTTGGTGTTATGGATTATTTTCTGAGCCGTTGTAGCATTGGTCTCCCCTAAGTTCATCTTGGAGTAGGTGGATGGATTTACTCTGCACATGCTAAGAATGTCCAGAAGCCAGGAAATGGCTACATGCATGGGGTTGGGGGTGGCTGAGAGGCCAGAGTGGTCTTTATTCTCTCACATGTGATGGACTCCTGGGTAACCCTACGAAGACTTTCCTGTTTCACCACATCACTGCACAGTGGGCCAGAGCATCCAAGAAAGTGCAGGCATCTCTCAAAGCTTNCACAAAGGAAGAGCTGTCTAGTGACACACCTTAGATAGAGAAGGGGGTTGACATGTACACAACACACACACACATGCATGCACGCATGCACCCATGCACAGACTCACAAATGCTTGAGTATTGCTTTTTTCAAAGCACAATTATGTTTGCCTTTGGCTATGGTCCATTCCTGGAAAATATTGTAAAATGGTCACATTTTCCCATAAGAACAATGTCATAATTGGGCATTGCAATCTTGACCAAGAGCTTATATTAAATAAACCATGGATATGATAAAAATATCTCATAAAAGCAAAGATGCAAGAGCTATAAACCTTTATCATAATTTTAAAGAATAAAATGTGCTCTGTCATATAAATGGGCTTGAATATACTGTACACATTGATTATATAAGAAATCCCAATGAGCAATAAAGTCTATATAATATAAAAAAAATGAGTGCAGTACATCATAAATTTGACCTAAAACTAATATTTAAACTGTAAACTGAAGCATTTAATTAAGCATTTTTCTTGTTTTCTTGGAAGCAAGGAGAACATTTTAATAAAATTATTTGAATGACCAGGTTCTTTAGAAAGTGTCAGCCAAATGCTTACCTCTTATCTCAGTCAATGTCCTATTAACAAGTGGCATCACAGAGAGCATCTCACTTGTGACACTGTAGCCCATGGGGACACCTATTGCCACTAACTGCCATGGCTGACCCACTAAATCGGGGCTGGGGGTGATGGTGGGGTATGGCTATTATTATGAAGATGAGAGACTTCCTGTGGAATTCTGGGTTTTACGATAAGGAGTAAAAGCAGGGGCTGTGTCAGTATAGCTTTGAGACTTGAACTTGATGTAAAGTCTTACGTCTTTATTAGATAGCACATTTTGTGTGTATCTTAGAGAGAACATTTATGCTTCCAGTAACCANGTGGCACTTTACAGATCCCTTTTTAGACAATCCAGTTCAAGGACTCCAATAACTCTGCCATTATTTTCTTAGTAACATTTTGAAAACATACTGAAAACAATACACTAGTTGAGCACTCCCTCTGCATGAGCTTGTTTAAGCTGTAGGGTCAATGGAGTTGCAATGCTGTGTCATTTACAATGTGTTCCCCAAATAGACTCGTACGAAAATAGAAGTGTTTACAACTGAATCCATGATTACCTGCCTGTATCAGAAAATTAACATAGACAAGTACCATAAATCAACTACCAATGGTCTGCCTGTTGTTGTTTGAATAGTTATGCTGCTTTTTAAAGACTACACCATGAAGACAGAAGTGTACATTCAACTGATGTTTCCAAGGGTATTGGCTTGCTCAAATGCAAGATGCAAAGGGATATTTGAAGATGTTAATATTCCCAAGATACAGTTGAGCAAATATTCTACTCACTACAATGGACAGTTTGGATTACTTAAAAGTAGCTGGCTTTTATGGTCAATTGGCTATAGCTGTGTTACTGGTAATAAACTGTAAATCTTAGCATAGCACCATTCAGATCAGCTGGAATGATATTTAAGGGAAAGAGAAAATGTAAGAATTTATACAGCATGCCAATTTCATTGTAAGTGTTATTAATAAATTAGCAAGGAAGGGGGAGCCAAACGACGAATTGCTGGAATTCATTACATTCAAGATGACGTTCTCTGTACTTGTGCCAATTATTCTGAAGGTGGAGTGCTTGGAGGACAGAGGAGCATGCAAAGCCAAGACAGGAAAGTGGGGAAAACTCCAGTGGGACACCATGGCTGTCTGTGGCTGTGGTCCAGGGATTATAATCCTTGTTGAAGACTAACGGAAAGTGATCTTGACCCATTTCCTGGAACGGCCACTTTGTATCTTTGTAGCTAAGTGGAGACTGGGCCTGGGCTATTATCGCTTGTGGGACTTTGTGCAAATTAGTACCTTGTATAAGCCTTAATTTTTCTCTCTGTAGTTAGAATAAAGGAGTTAGGTCTTGTGCTGTGGGGTTGACTTAGTCAATATTAAATTGTCAACAATGTGCTCCCAAAAGTGTTTATATCATTTCATGTATTATGTATTATTATATATCAACTGTAACATAATCAATACAATAATTATTACTTATATATTTATATACTAACCATCTTGGGTTGCTATGAAAATAACATGGATTCTGTGGCTTAAACAGGATTTATTTCTTCCAGTTTTGGAAACTGAGAAGTTCCAAATAAAGTATGAGTAGATTTGATCCATGGTGAGGCCCCTTTCCAGCTCTCAAAATGTTGCCATTATTCAAAAAAATTAATGTAATTTTTAGATGGCTGTCTGTTTGCTACATCTTCACAGTAGAGAGAAGGTGTCTCTTCCTTTTCTTACAGAGGCACCAGTCCCAGCACGGGGCGGGGCACCAGTCCCAGCACGGGGGTTACCAGTCCCAGCACGGGGGTTACCAGTCCCAGCATGGGGGCACCAGTCCTTGCATAGGACTCTAGCCCCATTTCAGAAAACTCAATACTTCCCAAAGACCTCACTTCCTAATATTTTCATATTGGGCATTGGGACTTCAATACATGAATTTAGAGGAGACATAAACATTCCATAACATAAATAACATATTAAATAATCAAAATAATAAGACAAAAACACAGTAATTATTATTAGTAAATACATTTGGGGACTATAAGTGTTGAGATCTACAATTGAATGAATTAACTTTAGAGTCATTGACATCCCCCCAACCCCATGGATAGCACATCAGCTTGCTGTTCGTCTGAGAGCTATCAGATGGGGCACTTGGAGTGGCCTTGCACTGTGTTTGAAAACTCAAGATCTTTGCAGTTTGTACACTCTTGGTGAAGTGCAAACTGCCCTNCCAAGGATTTAATAAGAAGAATATNCCAAAGAGATGTCACTTCAAGTTGGCTGCCNATTCCATCAAAAAACAGAACTCTGATCATGANCCTGGGGCCACTGGTTTACTCAGTCTCTGTACAGGAACAGACTCGCTTCAGCTAGACATTAATCACAGGCTGAAAGAGGGAATCAGAATGAGCATTCTAGNAATATAAGAAATTCCAATACTAAGACAGCTCAGTTTGTGTCCCATGACTCTTTCCATAATTAGGGTTTCTAGTGATTGCTGTGTTAAAACACCATGATCAAAAGAGCAGCTTGGGGAGGAAAGGGTTTATTTTGCTTATACTCCCAAATCATTCTCCCAAGTGCATCATTGAAGGAAGTCAGGGCAGGAACCTGGCAATGGGAACTAAAGCAGAAGCNGTGGAGAACACTACTGACTGCCTTGCTCCTCCTGGCTTGCGCGGTTTGCTTTCTTTTACAACTCAGGACCACCTGCTAGGGCTGGCACAGCCTGTGGTGGCCTGGGCTCTCCCACTCAGTCTCAATCAAGAAAAGGCACCTCAGGCTTGCCCACAGGCCAGTCTGGTGAGGTCATTTTCTCAATTGAGGTTCCCTCTTCTGAAATGACTCTAGCTTGTGTCAAGTTGACATAAAACCAGCCAGCACAACTCTGACCAAGAACAAAGTGATTTGGTTTGTTTGCTCCAGGCTGGACAGGCTGTTTTAAGAAGCAGAGAAAGGACAGGGGATATGTCTCCTCCAAATAGTGAGTGTCCTTGAAAGAATGTATGGCTGTTGGAGGGTCCCCATGTAGATTTGTTTAGGAGAACACTGATGCTCTTTCTTCCAGCAGCNTTTTGAGGAGAGAAGAAAGCTTTAAGGTCCCAAATGGAGGCATGTTAGCCTGAAAGGATGGATGGGAACAGGTGGGTCAGCTAGAACAGGATCTGGCCTCTCTATAGCCTTCACAATGGTCAGTAATTCAAGCTCCATTTCCTGATTGGTGGTTCCTGGGGGAGGGTGGGGAGGGGAGTCTTTCCCTGCTGATAAAGTTTAATGTCAAGTGCAGAGTGATTTCTTTACCTCCAGGCTTCCCCTCACCAACTTAGAGGTGGCGGCTGTTTTTCTGTCAGACATAAGCTTCACTTAATGACTGTGTAGTTTATTACCCAGTAGGTCATATCCTGTATATTTTAAGAACAAACACCTCAGAGACTGTGACTTGGTGGAAGGAGATGACATGTGTCACTGCTGTTATTTTCACCACAGCTTGGTGGAAAAACTAATTACCTCTTCATCTGGGCAAATGCAGAGGTCAGTTTACCAGCAGTATATCACTACATGGCAGGGAACAGGGGTAATTAGGTGGGATGTGTAACCTGGATATTCTGTGGATCTCATTACATCTTATTTAGAAAGGCTATAATTTGATTGGTGGAAAATTAAGGCATCTTCTCATGGGTCATTTTATCTTTCTGCAATAATAATTCTTGGCTTGATTAAAAATTGATCCAGTGTCTTGAAGTGAATTTATTATTGCTGCAATCTATCACCCCAGACAGATAATCTGGTTCCCATCTTTATCTGATTTGAAAAATCTGTCACTTATTATGTGTTTTTTTTTTCCAATCATTTAAATTGATAGCATTCTAGGAAGGCATTTACAACCCTAGGTTTCTTGGAGAAACACAGAGCATGCAAGAACATCCTTTTATGGTAAAGGACTGGATAATCTGTCAATTTTAATAAATCGATTTTGAATTGGTCTAAAGCAACATTTTCACTATTAAAACTAATCAGGCCTCATTTTGGGGAGTGAGAATGATTGGTGGTAGTGGGAAGGCAGTGGGAAGGATTCGCCTCTCTCTTTCCTTGTCTCCTTTTGTTAAACCAAAGGGCTTTAATTCTTTTGTAGATTCCAAGGCTACAAGACTTCCCTCTGAACCCCGAGGAGCCAACCAAAATACATTTAATAATCCTTACACACCAGTCCATAGGCTGGGGAAACATTTGAGTTATTTCAGGCATTCAAAGAAGCATAATAAAATTAATTATTCCCATTTCTAGGTCCTCTCGGTGCATTGTTCTGGTACAAATAGAGGTTATGAAACCTGCAAACATCCAACGCATTTTGACTTCCCTTTTAATAGTAGCCGTCTCCTATTTGTTAGGTGTTCCAGATTCTTTCCTTTTAGTGGTAGCTGCCTCCCACTAGGTGTTCTAGAATCTTCCTTATGCACCACACCAGTGATAATGGGGAGGCTTATACTGGACGAGTGATCTCCCAAGCCTTGCTGGTGGTGGNTGGTGTCACCAGGTTGGAAGCTCAGTGCTGTGATTCCAGCACCACAGCTATGCCCTGCTTTAGAGTGATCTTTCTGAGGACAGACAGAAAGAAGTGCAAAGGCAGCAACCTCAACAAAGCAGTTAATAAATATTCATTAAGGGTTGATGTCACCCAGGCATCTTCTTGGGCACTTGTGAAATACATAAAAGAATGTGACAAGAGATTTTTTAAAAAAATGAATTAGATGTAAACAAAGAAAATCAAATAACAGAATGATAAAAGATAACAGTGCAACACCATCTTACATGACACATTAATTCCAAATGGATAATAGATGGCTTGGGGACCCAGGGACTCAGAACAGATTCAGCAACTGGTGGGCCAGCAATCCTGGAGTACTTCACGGAAAGGAGGAGTTTGCAGGGCGTCTGACAAACATCCTCAGCTCCACCTGACTTTGTCCTGGTTCATCTGTGCACTTCCTTGTAAAATCCAGGTTTAGCAAAAGCCCTAGCCAGGACCCCCATGCTCCGTATCTGACCGCTGTGACCTGACGTGTACTGTATCATCCATTATTTCACAGGTGGCCTTGTCTTCACAAGAATCCCATCAGGAAAGTTGAGTCAGGATTCCCGTTTGCCCCTTAGGATTCCTCTTAGTCATCTCCTGTGGACCACCTCCTGCCCCCTGCTTCTTGGGTACCTAATCCACTTGGCCATGGTGTGTGTGTTCTGAATTGAGCCCTATTCTCCTCTGAGGCATCATTTGCCTTTTGTAGTAGTCCTGAGTGACATGTAGTATTTTTTTTGTTGTTTGTTTTCTTTTCTTTTCTCTTCCCATTTTATCTTGGATAGTANTGAAAGATAGTAAAACTCTGGAGGAAGGAGAGAGGAGAACAACAGTGTGAAAATGCAGGGGACTGGGAAGGAGTCCGAGGATTCAGGGAACAAATGCTTTGAGTGGAGACAAGGGACCAGCAGGATGGAAGGACGTCAGTAGATGGATCCTGGACAGGCATGGAAACTGGAAGCACAAAATACGGGGAGTTTGCTGTAGGCTGGAAGCTGTGGCATGTGAAGAGCAAAGCGGACCTTAGGGAGCTGCGCTGGTCCAGGTCAGGTTGTAGAGTAGAGACTGCTGATGGAAGGGTGTTCACTGGTCCCCTGGCATGGCAAAGCCCTCAGCCCCGAGGAAAGGTGGCGGGTAAGCGTTCAGAGGCAGGAAAACTGAAATGGCTGCCATTTGATCTTACATGGTGACTTGGGAAACTGGTGTCCTACACTCTGCCTCAGCCCGTTCTGGATCTTCACCTGTCTCCTCTCTGTCACCTCCCATCTGACACTTCCTCAGCTCTGATGCTTCTGGTTGCCTCCTCACCCAGCTTGATTGTGGTCTGGTGACTTGACATTCCTTTTCTGGCTCCTTTCTTGGCTGGCTTCATCTTCCATCGGAGCCTGTCTCCATCTGTTACTCTGGTTGGTTTATTACACCACCCTAGTGGTCTTTATTACGGTGGACAACCTGGTTCTTAGACAAGCCAGGGGACGGTGAGGAGGTAGTCACCATGGAAGTGACTATGCATTTTGTGGGGTTTTAGGAGAAGGACAGCTGCCACAAATAGGAAATTGTTTATCGAAGAGGGTGTGGTGGCACACTCCTGAAATCCCAGCTCTTGGGAAACTAAAGCAGGAGGCTTGTTCAAGGCCACATTGTAAGTTCCATGTCAGTCTGAGTTACAAAGTGAGACACTTTCTCAACAAACTAATTGACTCAAAGAAGGAGGGCCTGGAGGGATGGCCCAGTGCTTAAGAACGCTTGTTGTTCTTACAAAGGACCCAGGTTTGATTTCCAGTATCCACACAGAGGCTTACAACCATCTGTAACTCCAGTTCCAGGAGATCCAATGCCTTCTTCTGACCCCACTGGATACCAGGCATGCATGTGCTAAATGCAGACAAAACATCCCCACATATAAAATAAAAATAAATAAGTCTAAAAGAAAAATTAAAAAAGAAAAAGAATTTTTTTATTAAAAAGTTGGATCACCTTCAGAATTTTAGATACATAGACCTGTGTAATGCATACTTTTATCTGACTTACAGTTTTTATTTAAAAAAGAAACTGAAAGATAGGTCTCATTATTCAGTTAACAAGTCATTATTAAGAACCTAAGATTCTCATAAATATAAATTCTAAACTCTGTATCTTTTGCTTCTAGACAATAAGAAGTATAACCAACCCCTTTCTAATATTTAAAAACTTGAAGTTGTATAGAATTTTACAGCTACGTTGTGTTTTTAAATGTGTTCACTTCATTCTGAAGCTAACTGTATTGGAGAAGCACTTGTCCAGAGTTCCACCAATCTATATACAGGGTGGAGCTTGAGGACAGAACCGACCTTTGGTCCTCACAACTCACCTTCTGGTCACAGCACTGCTCTCACCAGAATCAAGATCTCTCAGTTGGGTGTGTGGGCTCCCAAAGGCCCAGGCTGAGACATCAGTGAGTTGAGGAGTATTTGGGGAACAGTGTAGGCTCTGCCTAGAGCACCAGCAAGCTCTAGGATGTCTAAGTGTGGTCAGCAAGCCTTCGGAAGGCCTTTAACACCAGCTGTGAGGAGGGCTGCAGGAATAAAATTGGGGCACACTGCTGCTGAGTGTATCAGTATCTGGGACTCCATGACAGGGAAGTCAGCTCTGCCCTCACTGTCTGACCACGCATGGCTCCCAAGCTCTGTCAAGCATGGAGATACTAGCTGAGGCCAGAGCTGACTTCCCTGTCCTGGAGATGGGTGCTGAGGGTTTCTGTGTGGGCCAGGGGGTAGAAGCAGACCTGACCCTGGGGAAGCCTTGCTTTTTTGTTTTCTTCCTACTATGTCCCTTAGCTACAGTGTATTCCTTTGTGTAGGCCTTGTGATCCCCCTCCCATAAACTGTAGCTATTGGTTTTCAGTCCAGTGACCTTCCTTGCAGGTTGATTCTTCCATGAGCCTTTAAGTGTACTAGGAGCTAAGCTCCTAAGGGGGCATTTGTGTTCAGAACTGGGTTCTAGAGCCCAGCAAGGACAGCACTACCTGACTCTCCCCGCTTCCATTTAATTTGTTTCTGATTCCCAGCTAAGTCCTTGAAGTTGTATAGAAAGGATTTTGAGAAACTGCACAACTTCCCAGTAATGTGCTGGCAGTAACGCCTTCCCCAAGTCTGCTGTTTTAACCATTCCAAGGCACTTCTCATGAAGCATTATTTGGGTTTATTACTCATGTTATATTGGTGGGAGGGCATTTTTATTTCCCTTTCAAAATGGGGAAACTGAGGCTTACTGACTCTACCTGGGAGAGCAGGAAAATAGTCTTACTCTAGGCTTCCCAACTCAGGGCAGGTGCCCTGACCAAAAGA
Organism: Neotoma lepida; assembly: GCA_001675575.1. NCBI lineage: Eukaryota > Metazoa > Chordata > Mammalia > Rodentia > Cricetidae > Neotoma > Neotoma lepida. The sequence goes on along the minus strand of LZPO01097220.1, from coordinate 214,087 downwards.
ACCCATTTCTCCCTTGGTTTTCATCGGTATTTTGGAAACTTGAATTTTTATTGGGTGAGCCCAGGTGGCGAGAGAGGCTAATTCCTGTCCACTCATGCTAGTTTCTTGGTGATGTTGAAAACCAGGACAATGGCAACAGATCACCTTTAAGCTACTACCTTTCGTAGTCTTGTGTAGTTTCTACCATTTCAGCGGAATCCATTAACAACCAACACCAACCCCAGGTGACCTAAGGTCTCCTAACATGCCAGTCATTAAGGAAACAGAAAGAAAGCCTTTTGCAAAACAAAGACTGTACCTTTTTTCATATGAGCCCATGTGTTCCACAGGACAGTGGCACTGATTATAAATGCCTCTGTTCCTACAGCAGCCCTGGAGAAAGAAGGAGAGAAAATTGTGCANGCTATTTAATGAGGTGTGTGTGTAAGAGGGATGGTTAGCAATTTGTCTTTAACAATCTTGTTATATGGCAAGAGGCTCTTAGGGGGAAGAGAAAGAAAGAGCCCCGGAGTCAATGCTCTATTTTCTAGCAATCCTCAAGAGAAAGGAGATAGCGACCAGGAGCGTCTCTGAGCAAATGTTTTCTCTCCGGCAGCAAATGAGGTGCCGTACTGGAAGGTGCNCCAGGCAATATGAACAGAGGAGGGATATAAGTCGGGATTTAACCAAGGTCTCACCTCAGCGGTAACAGAGTTAGAGGGTGAAAGGTTGCATCTTGTTCAGCCTTCTCTGGAATCATTTCTTAAAGTACTGGAGGATACTTTTGTGGCATTTATGGAAGCTCAAATGAATGACAAGATATACTCACTATTATTTCATCTACTGGTAGCAAGATGGGCAGCTGGAAGACTACTTAAGCACCCAGTAAAGTTCACATGAAAGGACAAAAATTGATTTTTTTTTTCCGAGACAGGGGCTCTCTGTGTAGCCCTGACTACCCTGGAGCTCGCTATGTAGACCAGGCTGGCCTCAAACTCACAGAGNTGCTCCTGCCCCTGCCTCCAGAGTGCTGGGATTAAAGTCNTGCACCACTATGCCTGGTGACAAATATTTTAATGATGGCATCTAGTGCCTCATCTGTGAGTGAGTCTCTGTCTCATAAGACAGACGGTATTTAATTTGCCTTTTCTGGAAGGGGAGCCCCTTTCCATAGGGACCCTTGTCTTGGGGACACATTTAGAAGGCAGTCAGTCCCAGAGCCTCCTTGTTGCATGTCTCCTCTGCGTCTTCAGTTGTCTTAAAGTTCATTCACTAATGTAGCTAATTCAGAAAGTATCCATGAGCAAGCACTATCCGCTCTAGGCTGGGTGGGGCTCGGAGGGTGTCTATAATGGTCTGTGTTAGTCCGGGGTGCTGGTTCAGTGAGGGGAAGACAGACAGCAGCACCAGTGAAATGGTCCAGGGACCATCTCCTTGCTTTTCTGTGCTGGGTACATATGAATGACAGTACGTTTCCTCCAAGTCAGGTGGCCATGCTATACAGGCACTGTTACTTTATATACTTTTGCATGAAGAAAAATATATCCATGCTGAGTGTCCAACAGGAGGCCCATGGAAAGCAAGGATATCAACAGCTTATACACTGATGAAAAGGTCATGAGAAACTCCAGAAGGACCAGAAAAGTGACATATATGCCTCAACTGTGGGTTTCTAAAGGCAAGAAAGCACACAAATCTGTGAATTGCGTGTGCCGGCCCAGGCTGGTAGAGACTTGCTTAGGCCCCAGGGCTGAATTCACATCTTTGGTCTGATAATCCTCCAGCAGAGAGATTGATTTCTAGGGGTCTCAGGTTACTCAGAGAGCCAGGGACAAATGCAAATGCCCCCTGGAAGAATTCATGTTCAAACCCAGCAGTTAGAAGATTTCCTCGCTTATGTAAGCCCGGTTTTAGNGACTGTGAAACTGAGAACAGTGTGCCTCAGAATTGATGATGGACAGTGACATTTTCATGACCGACATGTTAACATAATTTGATGTAATTACTCTTCCTTTGCACTGCTAAGGACNGGGGTGGGGTGGGGNGCTTCTCTCAACCTTTCTAAATGAGTGGATGGAAGCATTTCAGGAATTTTCCTGTTTTTCTTTCTAACTGACCTGTAGAAGCAAGCTTTTAATGTAGACTCAGTTTGAGGAAAGTTCCATAGTCTTTCTCTTAGTTACCCCCCAAAGACTGAACTATAAAGAAAAGAATTACGCTAACTGAACCCAATTCTAACTGACTAGAGAAGAANAAAGAAAATGCATGGCGTCTAGCCCACTGAAAGTCCAGGGTTTAGTGNGGCTTCTCATCAGAACCTGGACTTGCTCATGCCGTGGTTCTGCTTTCTAGACTCAGCCTCGGGCTTANGTANGGTTCTCTGCCTCTCTGGCCTTGAATCTCCACCTCCGTCCTTAGTCTCATCAGAAAATGGCCTTCTCTTTTCCACCTCCAACAGACCTCAGACTCAAGTCTCATGGGTTGGTGAGATCATGCACCTTCCCACAGGAAGAAGACTTTGCTACCTTCTAAGTCATAGGGATGGAGACTGGAGTAAAGGTCAGAATAAGGGACCTGATGCTGGGAGCTGATGCCTGTTTTTACCTACCTCTGCCCTGGTCAATGCTCAGTCCACATATGGAACACTCACAATAAAGTAAAATGGGAACTAAGAATACAAACTAAACTGCAAGACAGCTATGTGACAGATGTGACAAGTGTCATGGAAGGTAAAACTAAGAGTTAGAAGGAGGAGGTGACTGGTTAGAAGAACTGAGGACACTTCATGAATAAATTCGCTAAGAATGGGGAGAAGCAGAAAGGAACTAGCAAAAGCTATGGTTTGGGAAGGGTAAGCTGGGGAGTGGTGGCGGCTGCTTCTGGGATGTCCCTAGGGTTCATTGGCTGGTGCTCAGTTGATGTGGGATATCTATACTCAGCTGCTATTTTTGTCTCTGTCCACAGGGCAAGCACTCCAACTACTACAAGAACCTGCTCAGAATGAGAAGTACACGGTGATGAAAGCATTCGCAGGTCTAGTTCTACCTCAAGCCAGCTAAGTAGCCTGAGGGAAGTGCTCCTTTCTCTTGGCTTCTGTCATCCGAGAACAGCAACCTATCTCCCAAGGGTGTTTCCAGGGCCCAGGCATATTTGTGAAGCTGTTTTGAAGGATGAAGGTCCACTTAGTGGTGTAAAGTACTGTCTACAGCACTCAGACTAGTTTTGGTTTGTTTTAAAGCTTGTGCCTTTTCTGTCACCACCGATTTCTATTAGAGCTATTCTGCTGGTCATGAAAATAAACCCTCCCCTCTTTCTCAATCCTGTGTCTCANTCCTCTACCCTCATTTCATACTTGTTGCATTGGATACCTCATTTAGTACACAAGGAAAATAGAGTTAAAGGGAACTTAGAGTCACCTTTTTTTAATTGCTGGATAATTTGCTATAAAAGCTGAGAACAGAAGAACAGAGCATTGTTGCAGCTATGAAGGGCCCTGCAGGACAGCTGCTCATCATTACACATCGTGATCACTCTCATGAGCAGCAATTATTATTGCACTATGGAGGTACAGATAGGCTAGCTGGGAGTTGTGAATGGCGGGCCAGAAGATTATGGTTTATGGTACACACATGCACACACATACAACTTCCCACCAGTACCACCATAACAGACCCTTGTATGACAAAAACAATTTCCCTGACTCTGAGTATCTTGATTTACTCTCCCTATCAGAATGGACTCAAGCTTTCAGAGTTTTGGCTTCTTTATCTTTTCCCTTAGGATATGGTCTTTGGAGAAAGTACAGATGTTTTTAAAATGCTTATTTAATTACAGCTTATCCAGGCATAGGATATTGATGGCATAATAACAAGGTTTCATTTACCAAACTTGTCATGATCGAGGAAATTCTTGAGAGGACATGTCTCCATAGCAATTGTTCAAATACAGAAACTTCCCGGTGAATTCCCTCCTGCTAGGGAAAGGAGCTCTTAACTGGCCCCATATGTTTTCTTGGGGACCCCTTTGTCCCCCAACTCCCCACTCCTCACAGCAATCTCTTATCTTTTGTGCTGAGAAGGAAAGAAACCTGATTNTGGGGAGGTCTGTTATTAACATTTCTCCCCCCATCTAATATGACTATACGTAGATATTAGGGGACCTATGTTTATGTAGATATTAGGGAACCCGTGTTTGGTTCTGTCACTTGGAATTTCTCCATTAATGGAGTCTCTGAAGACATTTTAGGAATGAATAATATCTTTCATCTCATTGGAATATGTATGGGATTCCCATCAAACCTGTCCTCCTGTGACTCCAAGTAGACAGCCAGTGAGGTTTCCTCTTTCAAGTCTTTGTCAAGAATAAACACTTAGTTCTCAGTAGTGCCAGATGAAAACCTGATAGTGGACGCTTTACTCTGAAAGCAGAATGTGGCCCAGCTGTTCTGTGGTTTATGAATTTTTTAGCAAGGCAAGGGCTGGCAGCTAAGCCAGCATTGGCTGAGTTGGGGCATACGCTGGGGGTTTGATTACTTCAAGCAGGGACTGGAGAAACCTGGCAGAGTTTCCTGGGTTTCCATTGGGAGGTTTTGTTCAAAGCCCAGCTCAGAAAATGGAAAATGAGAGAAGCCAACTGAGTTCAGAAGCTCGAGGCTAGACCAGTCCCAGCAACAGTCCTGTAACTGCTAAGGCTCGAGGCTAGACCTGTCCTAGCAATTGTCCTGTAAATGCTACAGACACAGAGGTGACATTCCCTGTGAGTCCTCTTGATTCAGTTTGGGGCCCAATGGGAAGAGAATGCGGCCTAAACAGTTGACAAAGGTGGTACTTCTAAGCCCAGAGTGACCCAGAAAGTCTCTAGCATAAGCATTTTATTCTCTCCATTTCACCTCCCTCCCAAGCTTCTGGGGGCTGGAGGTTGGCTACTAAACACTGCCTCAGTTCCTTCAATCCAGAGGCTTTCCATTGGGGCAAAGGAAAAAGTGCTGTTACCCGGCAGCAGGAAGCCAGGTTAGGAGTGCAGAATCCATATAAATCCACCCTTTCAGGGATTCTGGTCCTCGGTTCTGTACATCACAGAGTGAAATAAAAAATAACTTTTTGGGGGCCAGAAGGATGGCTCAGTGTTAGAAGTACTTGTTCTTACCAAGGACCTGGGTTTGATTCCTATCACCCACATGGTGGGTGGTTCACAGTCATTCATAACTCCAGTTCCAGGGTATCTGATGCCCTCTTCTGACCTTTGAGGGCACCAAGTATGCATGTGTGGCACATACACACATACAGGTGAAACACTAACACAAAAAATAAAAACGCATAAATCTAATAACAAAATTAAAAAATGAATTTCCTCAATCAAGTGGTGAAGAGGGAATTAACTGACCCCTTTGATTGTGAAGATGTTGCAAACGGGCCACCCCGCCAGATGGCTGCTCACCAAGTCTGCTCGACTCAGCACCAGAGGTCTCCGTTGAGACCTAGAGCTCATTTCAAAGTAAATGAATTAGGATGTCAGGGGATCAAGCTCAGATGTTGACTTCAAATCCGCCCAGGTAGAGCCAAAGGTTGGCTCTGGATAACGTGCTTTGATCTACACACTGTTCCTGTAAGTTAGGAAGTGCAGTCACATGCTGTCATTTTGTGCAGGGTGGTCTAGGTGCCAGTGCCTAGGTGGAGTGGCTCTATGACCTGGGCTGTCAGGAGAGGGCTTTCTGAGGGGCTAACGTTTGAGCCCAGGCATGAAGGAGTGAGGGGGAATGGTGGTGGTGGGGGCAGTCAAGACCACTGAGGCAGTAACATGAGGCTAGATTCTGAAGGTGAGGGGCAGGCATAATGACATCTGTCTTGGTCTAAACCACTGCCTCAGACAGAATCGTAGCATTCCTGTTCGCGCCTCTTCAATGGGGAAACTCCCATTTGCTTAAAAATAATTGTAATCTTATGATTATTTATTGAATTAACAGGAAATTAGACCTAAGCTTTAGTTTAATTAAACCAAGTAGGATTTCACAGACTCCAGTGTTATAGATGGATTTATAAAGAAAGGCAAGACTAGAAACTGGGAAAGAGAGGAAGTTAGTGTTGTGGGTAGGGAAAGGTCCTGTGGTTCCCTATTTTGTTTGCCTTTGATCTGTGCATGATAGAACCTGGGGCAGGAACCCACAGCCAGGTCACAGTTATGCTTCTGAAGGTGACCAGTGGCATCGAGGTACTCTAAATGCCACTGCTCAGTCCTGTGCCTAATTAGGTAAGCAGGGCGCTTGCAGTGAGATTATTTCATTTATTAGGTTGGAATGAAACCTGTGGGGATTGGGAAGATGTGATCTTAAATTAACATACTTCCTGCAGCACCTGCGATGTGCTGTTATCAGAATTCATTAAACAGTCTGAAATTGCAGACACTGTGTCAGGCTGGCATAACCAGATGCCTGAGAGCCCTCGTGCCAGCGCTGTGTCTCCAAACACTGGAGCAGTGTCTTTCTCTGCACTCCCTACATCCTGATGGGTCTCACTGTGGAGCCTTTGAAGCTTCTGTGGATGTGGTGGGGAAGTCTGTGGGGATGCATATGAACAAGTAAACCAGTGTTGCTCAAATTTTAATACTTTTCTAAGTGTTGCCTGGGATGCCTACAATTTTCTGAAGGAGTAGACAGAAAGCCTCCGAGAGTGCCTTTGTTTTTCTCTCCTCTGAGGCTTCGACCATTTTAAGATGTTTGCTAGAACAATAAAAATCCATCTTTTAAAGTCCTGTTATTTCTGTCTGCTTGCAAAAGGCGCCGTTACTCAGTTGATATGCATACATTGAAATAGACAGTAAAACATGTGTGCCTATATATTTGACAGAGGAGAGAGAGAAAAAGAGAGAGAGAGAGACAGAGAGACAGAGACAGAGAGACAGAGACAGAGAGACAGAGAGAGACAGAGAGAGAGAGGAAAGGAGGAAGGAGAAGGGGAGGAGAGAGAGTGCACACTGCACATGTGTGTGCTTTTTTTTCTAGTGAGCATGCTAATTAGTAGCACGTAGATTTCAACAGATCAACAAGGTGTGTTACAAAGGTTCTTTTGATTTATGAGCCAGTTTCAGTTGGAATATGGATATTGGTCTGTGGGTGGCCTGTTCAGTGACTAACCTTCGTTGTGTAGGCTGATACATTGCGGCAGCAAGAAAAAGCATGGGCCAAGGATAGAATGTGCCAGCTACCTGTGGTATACAGAAAGGGTTTAGTGANCACATCATAGCTTGTTCATGGATGCCCCAGGAGCAAAGGGAAGTCTTTTGCATGCAGAAGGGTTATAAACAGAACAGTGAAGACCACTGTAATAACCACAACGTTGGCGCACTATATTGACACATTCACTCACATTGCAACTGCTTACTTTTAAGACTCAAATGTCTAGGTAGCCCTCCTGGGGGGTTCACTGCTCTCTTCCTCTTTGTCTCAACCATCCACACAATAATGTAGCTGCTTCCTCCTTGCAACATGGCTCCTTGACTCCCCACTGGATTACAGTCTCCTTACACNCTATGGTGGTTTGAANAAGAATGGCCCCCATGGGCCATGTTTGAATACTCTGTCTCCAGTGGATGGAACTGTTTGGGAAGGATTAGTGGGTGTGGCCTTGTTGGAGGTGGTATGTTATTGGGAATGGATGTGCTGGCTAGCTTTTATATCAACTTGATGCAGGTTAGAGTCATTTGGAAGAGGGAACCTCAATTGAGGAAATGGCCTCACCAGCTTGGCCTGTGGGCAAGCCTGTGGTGCTTTTTCTTGATTGATGATTGAAGTGAGTGGGCTTGTCTCACAGGTGGTGGTGCCATTCTTGGCTGGGTGGTCCTGAATGGTATAAGGAAGCAGGTTGGGCAAGCCATGAGGAGTAAGCCAGTAGGCAGTGTTCTGTTCTTCCATGGCTTCTGTATCAGTTCTTGTCTCCAGGTTCCTGTCTTGAGTTTCTGCCCTGCCTTCTCTTCATGATGGCTCTGATTAGACACATAAGATGAACTAAACCCTTTCTACTCCCTGTTGCTTTTGGTCATGGTGTTTTGTCATAACAATAGGAAATCTAACCACCACAGCAGGCTTTTTGAGGTTTAAAGGACTTCATGCATTCCCAATGTTCTCTCTGCTTCCTGCTTACAGTTCTAGATGTGAGCCCTCAGCTGTGCCTGCTGCCATGGCTTCCCTCTGCCACTATGGAGTCTAAGTCTATGGAACTGGAAGCCCAATTAAATGATTTCTCCTATAAATTGCATTGGTCATGGCATTTTATCATGGAAATAGAAAAGCAATTAATACAGAAGTTGGTACCAGTTGCTGACACAGACCTGTCTATGTGGTTCTCAGAGGAATATGGAAGGCTTCGGGACTTTGAACTAGANAATCTGTTGAATACTGTAAGCAGGGCTTAAGGAGACATCCTGTCAGAGACCGGAAGACAATAGTGCTGAGAGCAATGTGGACTGCAGAAGGCCAGCTCAACAGGCTTCAGAGAGAAGAAGGACGTTAGCAGCAATGCTAGAGACCATTCTTGTGATATTTTGGCAAAGAATGTGGCTGCTTTCTGTCCTTGTCCTAAGAAATTTCCTGAGGCTAAACTGAAGAGCAGTGAACTAAATTCTTTGGCAGAAGAGGTTTCAAGAGCCCAGTATTGACTCTGTCACATGGTTATTTAGTCCTCTAATAAAGATCTACAATGAGAAAGAGCAAGTGGGCAAAAGGAAATTCAAACTGTACAGTTTGAAGAGAAAAAGCACCAGGACATTTACTGTTGGAGGCCTGGCTTGTGCTCAAAGAGATAAAGAGAGTAGGGAAAGGGCAAATCTGTATTGGAATAAAAGGAAGGATGCCCTCAGGGCAAGACCCCCACTCAGCTAGCTTCCACGCCGTGAAAGGAAAAGGCTTAAGGAACTAACAGGAGCTGTCACAAANGTGATTCAAGGTGGGCAGAGCTTACTCCAAACAGGCAGCTAAACTCAGCAGCGTCATCCATATGGTTCTGGCTTAGAGCCGGGAAGGGCACACGAGTAAAGGGCCTGAGGAGTCNTCTGCTATAGCTAAGGAGAGCTGTTGAGGACAGGTAATGTGTAGCAGAATGGACCCTGCAGGAAGAGCCTGGAAGGGTGAGGGGTCATTGTGTGAAGCTGTAAAAGTGAAGCCTGGATTGCACTGGACACCCCAAAATGTTAGAGATGCCAGAGCCATGGAATACCTGCCATGACACAGCCAAGAGCTGTAGGTAGGGAATGGAGTCTGTCTAAAAGAGAGAGATTGTCTTGCGGGTTGAAAAGCTGGAAGGGCTAAACAATCTAAGCCCTTTGACATCAGACAAGGAGCTATAAGATTTGAAGTTTGCTCTGCTGGGTTTTGGTCTTGCTTTGGTCTAGAAGTTCCTCACTTTGCCCGGCTCCTCCCTTTTTGGAATGGTATATCCTGTGCCGTTGTATGTTGGAAGCATGTAATTTGCTTTTTGAGTTTACAGGCAGTTGCAATTAAGAGGTTGTCTTGAATCTCAGAAGAGACTCTGGACTTTATTTAAATAGAGTTGAGACTGAAAGACTATGGGGACTGTTGAAGCTGGACTAAATGCATTTTGCATTAATGATCTGTCCATGACCCTGTGGGGCTGAGGGAGTGGAATGGGTGGCTTGAATGTCCCCCATGGGTTGATATGTTTGAATATTTGGTCCCGAGGTGATAAAACTGTTTGGGAAGGAATAAGAGGGTTGGCTTTGTTGTCATTGCAGGAGGGCTTCAAGCTTTTCATTCCCAGGGTTCTTTCTGCTTTCTGCTTGTAGTTTAAAATGTGAGCTCTCCGAGGCTCCTGCCTGCCACACCTTCACTCCACTGTTGTGGACTCCAGCCCTCTGGAACTGTAAGCCTTTAAGTCGGTAAAGGCTTTCTTTTATAAGTTGTCTTGGTCATGGTATTTTATCACAGGAGTAGAAAAGTAACCAAGACATATACTGCGTCTTGTTCCTATTTATAATTCTAGCTTTGAGTTGAGGTGGTCTTTAAACATGTGCTCTATGAGGGATGAGCTGTATTTTCTAAATATAAGTGATAGAAATAAGGGTGGCAGGCAGGAATGAAGAGGTGACATGGTCAAGATTGTTCATTGCCCACCCAGGGTCAGAACAGAGTCCCTGCCGAGGTTCTGGCATAAAAACAGACATGTGGACCAGTGGAATCGAATTGAAGACCCTGACATCAGTCCGCATACATATGAACACCTGACCTTTGACAAAGAAGCCAAAAATGTACAATGGAAAAAAGAAAGCATCTTCAACAAATGGTGCTGGCATAACTGGATGGCAACATGTAGAAGATTGCAAATAGATCCATATTTATCACCATGCACAAAATTTAAGTCTAAGTGGATCAAAGACCTCAACATAAATCCAATAACACTGAACTTGATAGAAGAAAAAATAGGAANGACTCTTGAACGTATTGGCACAGGAGATCGCTTCCTAAATATAACACCAGTAGCACAGACACTGAGAACAACAATTAATAAATGGGACCTCCTGAAACTGACAAGCTTTTGTAAGGCAAAGGACACAGTCAATAAGACAAAACGACAGCCTACAGAATGGGAAAAGATCTTCACCAATCCCACATCTGACAAAGGGCTGATCTCCAAAATANATAAAGAACTCAAGAAACTAGACATCAAAATATTGAANAATCCAATTAAAAAATGGGCTACAGAGCTAAACAGAGAATTTTCAAAAAAAGAATCTCAAATGATAAGATTTTAATACACTCACATGCCCCTACATTCTCGGTTCACCCCCAATAAATTGATGGGGCAGAACTCTCTATGCCCAGGAGTAATTCATTTAACGGTCTGCGTTGCGCAGGGGTGGTCCTGGACAGGCGATGTTTCCCTTCTGCCCAGGCACCCGATCGTCTTCCACCCTCTAAATGGAGACAAAAGCTATTTGTAGAATGATGTCTCTCAGGGCAAGGCACAGCCTGAAGCAAACCCATTGTTTTGTGAAATACAGAGTAGCAGAGTAGGACACAGTCGATCCCCACTGCGATGCTTGGAGCCCCCACAAACTTTGTAACCCCAGCACAATTTCCAAGTACATTATTGCTCTCTAAGAGTCTCTGGCATCTGTGACTGGAGCCTCATTATTTTTTCTGAAGAAACTGAACATCGGAGTGATCTGTGAGTTTATAATGGAATTGTAGCCCTCGAAGGTGGCTTAGAAATTGTCTGATCTCCTTTTCCTTCACAGCTACAAAAACCAAGTTCCAAGTATGACAGTCTCACAGCATGGGATGGACGGGGAGGGTCTAGAGCCAGGCTCANGGCTTTCTCTATTCNATGCAGACAAAGCAAGTTCTCATCCCTTTGTTCCTGCATTTTGTCTTAGTTCATGAGGCTCCTAATCCCTTACTTCTGCAGGAAAGAAATTCACCCTCAATTTAAAAAAAAATAACAAAACATAAGACAACATATAAATGTAAATATTCACTTTTAAAATATGCATATCAATTAAATATACATTTATCTTAAATACACGCGTTAATTATACATGTTACATTAGATCACAATTAAGTCAACAGAAAGTGATGATTTGCATATAATCAAGCTTGCCTGTTTCTCAGTTGTCAATCTTGAATGCCATTTCCTTCAAATGCACTTTCCACGGAGGCGCCTGGGCCCAGAGCCTGGGCAGTGACGAACCTCCCACTTGAAAGTGCGCTGCGTTGCTGTGTGCTGCAAGCTGCTTTTTATTTTTCCTCACCNAACCCCTGGGATGCCATTTTCAGCCCTTTCGGGAACTCTGGGTGTTCTCAGCCTTCACTTCTAGGAAGAAGGTCTTTTGAAAGATGAGAGAACTTTCCCTTTGCCTGTAGGCAAATGCTTCTGAAGTTTCCCAGGCTGTTCTAAAGGAGTTCCTCGCCAGACAGTGGTGGTTGTTTACTAGATTACAATGCCCCTCCGAGGGGTATCAACTGTTAGAGAGAATGAAGAAGAGAGCCAGTTAATGTTTTAACTGGAAAAAGCTTTAAGAAAATTACCTAGCTCAACACCCCTCACTGAACAGAAATCCCTGTCACGGGAATGCTTCCATCCTTCATGGCCTTGTGGCTTTCTAGCCTCTTCGTTAACTGACCCATGCCCATTCTGCATGTCTGGGCCTCCTTTCCTGTGTCAGGTATGAAGGTAGAACATATATGGAGGCAGAGGCAGAATTGGTATACTGGGCACTTTTCACGTTATTCTGACCAAAATATCTGAAAACAGCCACTTAGAGAGGATTAGGGCTTGTGTTGGCTCACAGTTCAAGGGGCAGTCTATTAGGTAGGAAAAGGTGTGAGTGTGAGTTGGCTGGTTGCATTGCAGTTGGGGAGTGGGGGTGAAGGGGCTTGGGGGATGGCACCATCTATTATTTAGTGTAAACTTGCTCTTTTTTCTTCAGTTAAACCTTTCTGAAAACACCCTTACAGACATGTNCAGAGGGGTGTGTCCTGGGTGATTCTAGCTCTAGTCAAGATAACTGACAATGATTGACCACCACAGTTTACCTGAGTACAACTTATTCCCCTGAAAGAATTTAAAAAAGGAGACTTATTCTGTACCTGGCAGACAGTAGCGTAGTAGTTCCTTTTTGTTGCTATGNTAAAATACCAAAAACTTAAGCAAGGAAGACTTTGTTTTGCTTACAGTTTTACTGCGTCCCCAAACAGTGTTAAGTGGGGACTACGAGTTCAAATGTCTGACCCTACGGGGAACATGGATCATTTAAAACACCACAAGGAGATACTCAACACATACAGAATTTACAAAGCTCTTGATTTGGAGGGTATGGGTTCATTTTGAGACTATATGGAATATATGGAAATGCCTCCTCTTTGTGAGTTCTGAGTTTAAGGCAGCTAAATGCCTTTGTCTCTTGGAAATCCTGTGTCTGCTTCATGGGAAGACAGGGAGGACAGCCTAGGCCCATCGTTTTATCAGCAGACTAGACTTTCCTCACGCTGGGCTTGGTTCCAAAAGCAATCAATCAATAAGGACAATGTCTTTGTCCCCTTGTCCTTTGGTCTGTGGTATGAAAAATGTTATTTCAGCCAGAGGGATTGTGAGCACGTAGCATTCCCCTGCATCTGGTCCCTGATATTGTCTGAAGACAGAAATAAAGGTTTGCTGTCTGCTTTTTTGATTAATGAAAGTTAGGCATAAGCTATTTTTATGTTATTCTATGAGAAATATCCCCCTTCAGCCTGATCACCTCTATGCTTAGATGAAATGTTTTTCATTATCCATCCATTCTTTAAAAATACTTTCTGTGGAGGAACCAACATGCTACAAAACTCAGGCGGTTTTGACTTTATCCTTTGGAGCANAACTGCCTGTACCGAGGGCATCATTCTTTCTGTCATATGGAAAATCCACAGGAGAAACGTATTGGCCTTGAAAATATTTATGGCCCATTTACCATATGCAAGGTAATAAACTCAGCGGTATGATAGATCAGACCGAAGTTTTGGCCTCAAGAGCATGTAGTCTCTGAGAAAACTGAAACGTGTTACTTTCTGGTTTTCTAGGAAAGTGACTTGTCTTCATTATTTATTTACATGTTCCTGTCTCCATTGAGCACCTGCTGTGACGGACATAATAAGTCAGTCAACTCTGTCCTCACGTTGGATACATTGCATAAGTTATAAACAGAGAGCTGGGCCCACCACCATGGAGGTATGTACATGCATTCCGGTGCCACTGCCATGCTGTTTTGATTACTATAGCTTTTAAATCTATGTTGAAATCATATAGTCCGAAGCCTCTTATATGATTCATTTTGCTCAAGATTGCTTTTATTATTTGATATTTTTCTAGTTTGTGTTCCAAAAAGGACAAAGTAGAATACTATACTATTACCAAAACAAGCCACGTGCTGTTTCAGTGGGTGGTTTAGCAAACTAAGATTGGGTTTGGGAAGAAGACAGACATCTGCTGGAAAATTATACAAATAAATAAAAATAAAATCCACCCCTGTGGTGATATTTTATTCGTGTCCCCCAATAAAATTTATCTGAGGATCAGAGGAAGAAGGCCAGCCACTATAAGTAGAAGCAGAAGTAGGCAATGGTAGCACATGCCCTTAATTCTATCACTTAGGAGGCAAGGATCTGTCTGGATCTCTGTGAGTTCAAGGCCACACTGGGAACAGAGCCAGGTATGGTGGCACACGCCTTAAATTCCAACACTAGTTAACCATAGAGGTCTGGAGGTCTGTACAGACAGACAGGAAGTGACAGAGCTGGGCAAGTAGAGGAAGTGATGTAGCTGGGTGGAGAGAGCCAATGAGAGAACAGAAGAGAAAGGATATGTGTGGGAGTAGACAGGAAGTCGCTCTCTTTGGAAGCTGCAGAGTTGGTGAGGTGAGGTTAGCATGTGGCTGTTCCTGTTCCTCTGATCTCTGTCAGGTTTTCACCCCTATATCTGGCTCCGTGTTTTTTATTTAATAAGACCATTTAGAAATTTTTCTACACACCCCCCCCCACTGAAAGCAAAGTTGCACAGAAATGTTGAAAACAGAGAGATGGGGAAAAAGTATATACTAGACAAATAGAAACCAAAAGAAATCTTATGTAGAGATATTAATATCAGACATGATGTAACATAAGAAAATTCTAATAACTATAATCATGGACACTACACAATAACAACAAAAATCA
>LZPO01097220.1:135437-151820 GCA_001675575.1 Neotoma lepida | reverse complement strand
CTTCCCTGGTCATTTGCAGTGCTGTATACCATAATTCCAGCATCTGGGAGGCAGAGACAAGAGACTCTGTAAGTTTGCGTCCAGCTGGGATTATATAGTGAGACTCTGTCTCAAAAAACCAAACCCAAAATCTAAAGTGGAAACGAAGACAAAAACTTTCCCTGACTATATTTTAATGTAATATCTTAGCATTTAGTGATGGTATGAAATCCCACTACTTCAGTGATAAATATCTGAAATATAACTCTATCAGATTATCTAATGGGAAGTATATTTTATTTTTAATCTGTGGTTACTGAGGTTATAACCCTTGCTTGTGACTAGGCAAGCATCTCATCACTGAGCTACGTTCCTAACTGGGTTTACTTTTAAATTTTGAGGCAGAGTGTCCTTAAGTTCCCCAGGCTGGCCTTGAACTTACTCTGTAGCTCAGGTCAACCTTGGACTTTTGATTCTGCCTCAACTCCACTGAACCCTGGGAGATGCTGAGGCAGGAGGATTACAGGCCCTAGCTTTTCTTGACAATTCTAAGCAGTTTATCCATTTTGCTATTGGTGATGAACCAAGCAAAGAAGTCGCTTCTGATTTGGCAGATTGACAGCTGGAATTTTAATCAAAAGATAGATGAGATGAATGATAGGTAAATTGGTATTTGGGGTAGGTGGATCACGGCAGAGTACCCCACAGATGCATGGTTTTGTCCCTCATCCCTCACTGCCCCTCAAAGGTTGTTTGTCTTCGTTTCTTTGGTTTTTGAAAGGTAACCCGAGACNTTTCTGAGCTGCTGTAGATTCAACGTCCAGATGTTCAGATGCAAGCTTTCCCAGCCAGACTGGAAGAGGCCTCATCACACTTGAGCTTTGCTCTTCCCCACTAAGCCCACCTCAGCAGAGGCAGTGGGTGGTCCTTCCAGTTCCTATTGTTTAGGAACTGCTTGCCTAGGCACACGGAACCAGAGTCACTGCTACACTCTCTGCTTTTGGGGGTCTCTGTCAAACTGTTACCAGAAACTTACTGTTGTTTTAACACAGCTTAGTGCATGTGTGATGACCCACTTTGCAGGACTGCTGATGAGGACGTGTACCTCTGCTTTTATGACGGAAAGCCAGCAGAAAATTCATGTACGGTCCCTTCTGGAACTCAGGACAGCATGCTCTTCTTTCCAGCCATTCTCCACTTGAGTACCAGCTCTTTAATCTTTGGCCTAGGGTGGATGGGTGGGGGATCCAACATACTATAAGTAGGATGTTTTTCAAAACTAGAAACACTTCAAAACAAGTTTAAATAGAAATGAAATTGGTTTCCAAATGTCTTGTTAAAAATGCAGATGTTTTATATTTATTATATCATTTTTGTTTTATCACCTTGCAAAATTTTATAGCATGGAATTTTATTTAATGTGGTGGCATTTTGAACAGCAATATTAGACAGATGTATTTGCTTCATATTTGGGAATTTTTTTTTCTTTTTGGCAGGATATTAAAACTGAAACTAATGTAACCTGGTGTTTGGGGAAATGTGGAGGAGGCATTTTGCTTATTGGTAATGGAAAACAACAACCATCTTCCCTCCAAATGCACCCCTCAGAAAAGAAGCTTTATTGCTTAGATAAGTGATTAAATGCTTTCAGGATTCCAGAAGTTCAAATGCAGCCACTTAAAGGCAGACTTGGCTCCGCAAGTGCAGGGACCGTGTCTTCTGACTTTTGCTGCATGGTGCCAGGCACAGCCTAATAAATTGTCCTGTTGATCCTGATGTTTTTGCTGGCTTAGGATTTTCTAAGGACTTATGGCACAGATACAAAACACAGGCAGCTGAGAGATGGCATTACTTTTAAGCATGGCCTAAGGAAGCCAAACTGTTGCCCCCCCCCGCCCCGCCCCGTGCATCTTAGCTCCTCCTCCACGATCCTTTAATTTACTTTAAAGATATCCCACTGGTACCCTTAATGAGCTATCGGCTGGATGTTCATAACTGAAAAATGCCAGCTTACTTTTTCTTTTTTGGGAAAAGTTTTCTTCGACAGGCATGGGCAGGCTTGCGGCTTGCTTCTAACCAAACTGCAGACTCTGTTGGTTCTCACACCCTGCGGGTCACATCAAAATCCCCTATTAATTAAACAGAAACTGTATCTGAAATAAATCACTCAGTGAAAGAAACCCACTGTGGCATTCTTTCTAAAGATGTTTGCAGTAATTAAGGAAACATTTGGTGACTGGTGACATTTTTTGATAACTCTTAAAGTGCCAGGAAAATGCTAATATGGAAATAATCTCAGGATTGTGGAGTGAGTAGTCCAATGAATGAGAGAAAAATGACTAAAAATCTTTTATTAGGGATTTTTAAAAAAATTTCAGTATTTTAAGGGCTATTGAAAGGGTAGAGTGGGGAGAGATTCAGAGGTTGGCAAAGCAGAGCCCACCTAATATAGCCTGCAGCCTAGTTTGCAAATGGAATCTTATTGGACTGTAACCACCACTGGTAGTCATTGATTGACACTCCGTGGCTGTTTTTCCCTTAGTAAACAAATAGAGAAGTTGCCACAGATGTCATAGCAGGGCCCGTAAAACCTAAAATATTTATTGTCTAACTCTATTACACAAAATTCCACAGCTGTGATGTGGGTAAAGATGTTTTCAAGACCTTGCTTTACTTCATTTTGTGTAAATCAGAGAATCAGATACACTCACCATAGGGTGGTCTGAGGATGAGGAATAGCACGCACACATGTATATATGTAACAGTGTGTAATACATAACATATAATATAGATATTGTATAGCCATACATATACATGGCTTAAGTATCAGTGCTCCTCATTTGTTTATTCATTAAACATTAAAAATAAAGCATATAGCACTTTTTCCTATTGAATTCAGATTTTTTTCTCAGAACCCTACTCAACATTTTCTAGGCAGTCATTGCCCAAGGTACACAGGTGTCATGTAAGATAAAACCATGTCTCTATCCCCATGATAAAGTCCTGCTGTCCAAACTGTTTTTAATACTGCAAAATAAAAACTTTATTCACTCATAGGCTAAGTCCAGTGTGTGATGTGGAATTATTGTGAAGATTTGTGAATCTATAGGAGCACTGAACATTGTACAGACATTGTTGCCTACCCCAGTTAAAAAGAACATCCCCACGTTTGTCTCTGTTAAATAAATGTCTCTTTTGGTAAGTTCATTAAGGTCTGTCTAGGCGTTGGGAATTCAGCGGGAGAACTAAGATGTAGCAAGACCCTGTCCTTTCTGGAGCCAAAAAACTAGCGTAAGGGAACAACTGGGGTCAAAATGAAATGTGTGAAGCAGTGCTCACAGCCGCAAACATCGGAATGAGGTGACAGCGTGAAGTCTGTGCAAGGATGGAGGAGGACCAAGGAAGACCTTCCTGTGGACGTGATCTGGAATGCAGGCCTGAGCAAAATGAGGTAGCAAGTGTGCAGTAAGGAGAGCGCAAGAGAAGGGCAGCTGCAAGAACAAATGTGAGCACGTGCTGGCTGCCCTGAGCAGCACCAGTGCCGCGTGCCTGGCTGCTGCGGGTGACGCAGGCCTGCAGCTTCTAATGTCATTGTGTGAAGCCTGGCAGTCGAAAACCCTTTCCCACAGCGTGTTCCTCTGACCCTACCTACCCTGTGGAGAGGAAAAGGCTTTCCTGAGCAACTTAGAGAGGGAAGATGGCATCGAGCACTCTCCTAGGCTGAATGACAGCCAGATTTGGACAGCTGGGGCTGGCTCCAAACCCTGACTTTGTTTTCTCAACACAGATTTCCAGCTTTTAGTGAGGAGTCAGATCTGAGGCACTACGTGATAACAATTCTCTCCCATCCCCAATGTGGGCTGGACTTGGTGATTTGCATCATAAGAACAGAGAAAGGGAATACTGGTAAGTTGTTAGCGGAGGAATCACTTGCAAGGATGGTGAAGGAGAGTCTCTCCAACGGTGTCACGGAGACCAGTATTGTCTACGTTCTGAGGTGGGCCATGCAGGCATTCACCTATGTCATAGCCTTCCCTCAGACCTATAACTGTCTTTCCCATCATTCAGAAGGCCAGAACAGGGGGGACTGTGAGTTCAAGTACAGCCTGGGCTACATAGTTACCTCCATGTACTCATGAGAAGAACATCAGAAAAGCCTACATTGAGGGCCATCCTACAAAACACTGCATGAGCACTCAGAAGTATGTTAAAAGCCAAAGAAGACTAAGGAATGGACTCTGACAGGAGAATAAAGAAATGGTTAAATGCAATGTTATTCTGTATTGGATCTTGGAATAGAAAACTGACATTAAGTAAGAAATTGGTAAAATCTAAATAGTCTTGTAAAACTAGTAAGTCAAGTGTATTCGTTAATACATTTTGTTCCTTCTACTAAATTGTGGGGTGCCTTGTGGGTAACCCTAGACCCACAGGTGAACTTGATGCATCAACTATGACCACCCCAGTTTCTGTGGGCTGAGCCCGGGACAGTGGCGCCCCCTGCAGGGTGAGGCACTCCCTAACTCACCCAGAGTTCAGTATGTTTAGTGAGGCATGCAATAGGGCTTCTCTTCCCAGTTATTTCCTGGCTCCTGAACAACCTGAGAGCAGGTAAAAAGCGTTAATTAATGCCTGGGGCCGGGAGGATTCAGCATCCCTCAGATTTTGCAGTAGACACAGTTGATAGATATAGCCCTAATGAGCCCATCCAGCTAGTGTGCTATGCCTCCAGTGTGGTCCCTTGTTTCTAAGGAGGCTAATGGTGATGTGTGGTGGGGGGGCAGGGGGCACTGTAGTTTGGAAACCCAGGAATAGGGGCTAGAAACAGACCTTTCCTAATCTACCTCAGCATAATGGCTAGCACTTGTTGGAGATCTCTGGAAGCCTGAAAATCGGGGCGCTGGGTTTTTTCCTCAGTTTTTGAAGGGGGAAATTGCTAGTTTTCAAGTCCTGTGGTTCTGCTGGGTGGGAGACTTACTTTTCAAAGGGGTTGAAGGCACTTATCAAATAAGTGGTGGTATTCCCTTAGGGGAAATTCTCCATTTCTCTCATTTCTATCACCTCTGTTTCCTTTAACACAGGACCTAGAGGATCCTGCAGCTGGTGGAGGCTCTTTGCCTGGGCAGCCAAGCTTGGCCTAGATTTCTACTGGGCAATCCTGCAGCTCTACAGGTCAGCTCTCCGGTGAGCCACTCTGGGGACGGGTAGCTATGCCCTCCCTGGAAGCCGCCTGAGTCTGAACAGTGTCGTGGATGAGCAGGTCCCCACCATCCACCTCACAATCTCCACTGCATTGTGTGTGAAGCCGTTCCCAGGGGTGTGGGTGGGAGGGCAGTGAGCGTAGGAAACCCAGCATGGTGCTCAGAGGTGGCCTCGGGTCAGGCTCCTGAGTCTGCCCTTCTTATAGCTTTACACCACAGAGTAGCAAGCTGCCTTCATTTACTCTATTCATTCATTCATTCATTCATTCATTCATTCATTCATTCATTCATTCAAGGAGAGGTACTGGGGCTTTGGACTCAGAGGTCTGAGATCTATTCCTGGTTTTTCCATTTCCTTGCTGGATAACATTGGAGAAATTATAGAACCTTTGAACAGTATAAAATAAAATTGAAATACCCTGTTTTTTAATTTCTGTGGAATTTGTGTGATGTAGAGGGCACAGGTCAACTTTGGGTGTTGGCCCTCAATTTCCACCTCATGTGAGACAGGGTCTCTCTTGCTCACTGCAGCAAACACCAGGCTAGCTGGCCTAAGCCTACAGGCATCCCCCCATCTCTGCCTCCCGTCCTCTGGTGGAGACAGGATTACAGACACAAGCTGCTCCATCTGGCTTTTACATTTGTTCCGGGGACCTGACCTCAGCTCCCCAGGCTTGCACAGCAAATGCTCCACCCACCAAGCCACCTCGGCAGCCCCTCTGTGGGATTTCGAATGGTATAAAACAGGTTTCTTAACATTACTGATATTTTGGGAGGGATAATTGTCATGGGGGAGTCCTGTGTAGCAACGTTCTGACCTCTCCCATCAGTGTCTGTAGCGCCCCCTATCCTCCAGTGTGACAACTAAAATATGTACCCAGACGTTGACAAATGGGGAGGAAGAAGTGACCTTAGGAATGGAATGCAGATGGCACTCTCCATGTCAGAGGGTCCACAAAGAGATAAAAAGCAATGTCCCTGCTTTGAGAGGCACAGTGGCTGGTCAGAGGTCGTCCAACGCAGTCTGCTCAGAAAGAGGCCTTGGGCCCGGGACTCCTGAGTCTATGTCCTTAAGCCCTGGGCTCTTAACTAAGTCTGTGTCTTGGGTCTTCCTTTTAATATTGCATCCAGTATTTTAAGGAAGAGCGTTAAACTGTAGAGTTTTGGATTTTTAATGCTTTTAAAAAAATCACTGAAGTAAAACATTATTAAATATTAAACAATTTCCTTTTAGCCTCAAGATGAGTGTTCTTTTGTGGCTGATTTTTTTATTATGGTAAAATATACACAACATAGCATTTGCCATTTTAACCATTTTTTTCTCTTCAGTGGCATGAGGTACATTTGTATTGTATAACCGTTAACACTATCCCATCTCAGGAGCTTTCCATGGGCTCCAGTGAGAATGCTGTAGCTCCCCTGCAGTAACGGAATCTCCGTCCTCTGTCTAGTCCCTGAAAACACACTTGCACCCTGTCCACATGCAGGTGACTGTTCTAGGAACCTCATGTGAGTGGACCCTGGCTATATTTGTGTCTTTCTATGTTTGATTTCAAGTCCCTTGCTGTGTTGGCTCTTATTTCTAAGGTGTCTAAAGCTCAGGGTGTTATTTCTCACTCTCTGTTGACAGTTTTTCTTCTTTGCTTGTTTTCCCCTCCATCCCTCTGTGGGGGTGAGAAACATAGTAAAAACCAGAAAGTGTGGGGNCTTGATGTCTCAGACCAGCAGGGGAAAACCCCCTCGTCTGCTTTCTTTGTCCCTGTGAGGCCAGGCTGAGGCTGTGCTCACCTATGCTCTGAGTGACGCGGTCCCCTTTTGCGGTTCCATAAACCACCACAGCCTCGAGCATATCCCTTCCTACCGGAAGAAAAATAGATGGCGGCATGATTGATGGGTTTAGATATTCCTTGGGGCTCTTTCTTTCTTTCTTTCTTTCTTCTTTTTTTTAATTGTGGTTTTCTATCATTTCATGCATGGTCTCCAAGGTCTTTTGTGGCGGAAGTCTCTTAAATATTTAAAGCAAATAAATAAATAGAAGATTGTCTTTGGAACACCTGGCAGATTTATTTAGGGTTGAAGGATCTAAGTAGTTGAAATTTTTAGTGTCCCAAGAACCGGCAAATGCAAGTGTCAAACATCTGTCAAAGTCATCAAAATATCTGAGGACTTAGTCTGAGTCTGTACATCCGAACCTCCTCACCTTCAGAATGGGGTGGAAGACCTCCCTCCCTATGACCCTTACTGCTGGGGGCAGGGTTTGCTGGCTGTGATCACTAAGCCACAGGGAGGCAGTCTCAGCCCTGCTACTCATGGGTGAAACGTGCATGTCCTGGTCCCAGGCAGAAGTGTTTGCAAATCACAGGTGCCAGTTGTATGGGAACATTTGGTGCATGTAGTCTGCTCTGTGTATTGAAGATGGAGCACATTGCCAGCTGGAAGAGCCAACAGACACATTCCGTCAGTCAGGGCTGTGGCATTCATTCGTGGGTCATAAATGCACATCTTGAACTACAAGATTCCTGTGGCTCTCCCAGAGGCCCAGATAAGGTCTTCACACTTGCTAACATGCAAGCCTTTCCACTGGTCTATCCACATTGTAAAATCATGAATAGACCTCAAGACTCAGCATCAATGTGTCTCAGCACTGGTAGCCTACTCCATCTAGCACAGAACTTTGAGAATACTGCCTGATAGACCCTGATCTGCTTGATTCAGAATGGGAGAAGTTGGGCTAGATGGTTTCAACGTGCCATGGTGTATTAGTTAAGTTTTCTGTTGCTGCCCTAGATACCATGATCAAGGCAACCAAGAGTGGAACTACAATGGAAGAAGTTTATTTGGGCTTATAATTCCAGAGGGATAACAGTCTATCCTGGCAGTGGGGCATGATGTCAGGCAGAGGCAGCCATGGCGGCAGGAAGCTAAGACCTTCTATCTTACTGCAAATAGGAATGAGATAGAATAAAAAAGCAGTGTGGGGTTATATTACCTAAATGCTCATCTCTCATGACCTACTTCCTCCAGCAAAGCTGTACCACTTAAGCCTCCCCAAACAGATCACAACTAGGAACCAAGTGTTCAAATCCCGGAGCCTATAGGGTGGGGCGTGTTTCTAATGTAAATCACCTTATGTGGGGTTTGGAAACTCCTGTATGAAATTCTCGTGAGCACTTTTACCTCACCTCAGAACGCCTTTGCCACAGACTTCTAAAGCTGACATTATTGTCCTTGTTCCAGGCAAGCTGGGACCTGAGGCACAGAGGAAGTAAAATCGTCTTCCTGAGGTCACCAGCTGGTATGGTGGGCCCGGGATGCTCTCATGCTGGGATGCTCTCATGCTGCAGCTACTGGACTGAGGAAGGGTGATGTGGTCAATGAGATCATTAGCCTTGTGACAACTCCCCCCTCCCCCTGAACCCCTTCCCCCAGCCAGGTGAAGTAGCTCTATTCTCCACTGATGTCCTCTTGTCTCATTCCCACCGAGGAACTGGACACTGAGATGGGATAGCAGAGCGCAGGCTGTAGCCTCGAAGGTCTAGTGTGCTATAGGTGCTGTGCCTGTGGACAGCCTTAAACAGATGAAAACATCCATCATCACCTCTGTGTGTATGCAGAGTGATGTCAGGAGAAAGCATTAAGGAGTGATGGAAGACAACAGCAAGAATGGTGAAGACGACCTCGCATGAATAGGAGGCTGTGGAACTCAACCATTCCTCCCCAGCTCTTCCTTAGCTCACCAGCCATTGCTTCTGAGGGCAGCAGACTGGATCTCAGGATCCAGTTGTCCCCAGGGTCAGTGTACTTCTCCAGCTGTTTTGCAAGCCTCTGGGCTTTAGAGAATGTCAAATGTTTTTGCTATGGAAATGCTCTGTGTGGTTCTGATTATTGCTCTCTCCTCCACTGTCTCCCTGGGCTGCTTTTTGTTTCCGGCTGTTTGTCTGTCTCTTTTTGCCTTGGTCCATCTCCTTTTGTCCACTGAGCATCTTTTCCATGTGGCCCCCATTCTCCTGCTCTGCCCATCTCTGCTTGGGGCTCTCTTCTCCCAGATCCCTCCCTGCTCAGTGCCCCCTTCGCCTGTGAAGTCTATCTGAACTGTCACACCACATGCTACTACTGGGTCCCTAAAGGTACAGCCGGTTTCTACCTTCAGGGTACTCACTACCTGGAGGTTTNGGTGGTGGGCTTTCATTTTATTACTTTAGTCTGCTGTTGATATGTTTTGAGTTTGGATTCAGGTGGAGAGGACAGTTTTCTTCCTTAGAGTGGCTTCTTTGGTAGAAGATCTTTGCATTCATGGTATAGAAACTGGATGCTAAGGTTGTATAAAATTAACATTCTCTTAGATCCTGGCCAACTCTTCCACTGTGGGTTGTGGATTTTTCCAAGTCATTCTCTTGTGTCAATTTCATTTGTCAAAGCTTTTGGTGCTGAGAAGGCAGATGACTGGGGAAGTGCAGCCCAGATGAATCAGATCAGCTGTTCGGCAACAATTCCCATGAAAAGCCAGTGTCAGACAGGAAGTTCACCACCAGGCATCCTTGGGGTCGGAGGTCAAGTAGGGATCTCATTTGTCTCTGCCAAGTCCACTGCCCTCTGCCCTTCCCAGCGCTCTTTGCCCGCACCCAAGAACCTAATTTGTGTTTGAAAACCAGCAACAGAGGCACCATGGCTTCGTGTTTCAGGCTCAAGCCAGCCTGTAGAGAACACCAGAATTCAGGTGGCCATTTTCTGGGATCCAGAGATGTGTACCATGCTGATCCTGAGGGCAGCCCAGAGGCCTAGTCTCCTTCCCAGGCATTTCTCTGGAGGTCAGAAGCAAGGATCTTGGTAAGCAAGAGGCAAGGAAAGGGTGAATTGAAACGGGGCAGAAGAAAGCAGGCTTTCACAAAGGGAAGTTGCTGATTCTGTCTGTGATCAATCATGCTTAACAAAGAGGCCAGTGACACAGCCTTGCCCACCCCAGGCATCACCACCCCACCACCGTCCCCAGCCTATCAGAAGATACCAAGGCCATTTCAGTGAAGGACCCTATTCCTGAAACCAGCTTTTCCAAATGCAGATGAAACGGATGAGCTGATGACAGCATTTTTTTTTTTCAAATGTGGTCCTGGGTGGCAGGAACCGCCTTCACGAGGGGCCACCCATTTCCCTAGATGCATCCCCCCAAAATGTCAACCTATACCATAAAGCCGAAAAAGACATTTCACATACATAAAATATGTAATTAAAATGATGAATTATTGTAAGATAGAATATTAGCCTTGTGACATTTTAATCTGAACGCGAGAGAGAGGGAGAGAGAGCACAATCTGAAGCGCTCAATTAAATTTAGAATTTCCCCCCTCCATTGTTATGAATAAATA
Source organism: Neotoma lepida (assembly GCA_001675575.1). Taxonomy (NCBI): domain Eukaryota; kingdom Metazoa; phylum Chordata; class Mammalia; order Rodentia; family Cricetidae; genus Neotoma; species Neotoma lepida. The sequence goes on along the minus strand of LZPO01097220.1, from coordinate 141,277 downwards.
GGAAAGATTCTGTAGCAGTCAGTGGAATTATTAATTGCAACTAGTGTAGAAGGTGCATGCACCATATCATGGAATGGAATATCATTGTTAGTGACTATATTTCTTGGTAATTAAGGCCCAGACTAATGATGCAAGTTTTCTCCAGCATGATTTTCATCTGATTATGAGCCTGCTTCATTAAGAGCACTCAGACTAACGAGCTGTAGCTGTAATAAAGTAATTTTCTGTCTTGTGCTCTGATTGATAAAGAGTTTCTATAGCTAAAAGGAATTGAAAATATAATTATAATTAGAAATGGTTGAATAAAGTTATTACAGGATTGCTGAAGGGTACAGCAATTGACACCATAATGTTTTTTTGGAAGCGAGCGTCTTAAAATTAGACTTTCTAAAGCAACAAAACTCCTTTGCTAATAACTGGGCCGAATGTTGCTGCTTCCATAAAATGAACATTTAGATTAAAGGAAAATGAGACTTTCCCACATTGTTCTCTACAAGAAAAACACATGCAGGAGGAATGCCGCCGCCTCTCCCCCAGCATTCTTCCCCCGTGAAGTAAAGCTTGCAAGCATACTTTTTACTCCGTTTATAATCATTTTCCTTCTGCCATATGTTGGAAAAAGATCTTTTTGATTAAACTGATGTCTTTTTAAGCGTACAGTATAAATTTGGAGTTTCTCCTTGCCAATGTGCAAAGAGTTATGCTGTCTGTTTACATATTTATATTTATGAAGCCGTGGGTTTCAGATAATTTTTCAAATTGTATAGAGGTATTCTTTTCTGGCTTTGCCATGCATTGGTTGATATCAAAATATAACTGGGGAGTATACAAGACTCCAACCCCCTCCCCTGGGGAATGCTAATCAACTTTTTAGCCCAGAAACCTTATTTCTTTTTATGATGTTCACATTTATAAACCATGAAAACCCTGTTAGTGCAATCCTTGGTGTGTATGTCATTGGATATGTCTGCAACATTGACATATAAATCTATGGCAGTGGTTTTATTTAGAATTAGCTGATATACTTTGTGCTCCAAATTAGTTTCACATATTTAATTTAGTCTCTTTTGTCTCATTTTAGCTCCCTGCACTGCAGGAGAGACATACATATACTTTAAAGCTATATGGTTATGTAAATCTGTTTTATGCAAACTTACCCAGATATTATTGGGTCTGGGATGAACTGAGGAGCGCCTCTTCCTAGGTCCACACTTTTGATGGATTATTTCAAAACAGTTTCTTCCCTGTTTCTGACAATTGGAAAGACTTAGAATTTTTGAGACCCATTTTTTAAAGCATATTATAGAGTAATAAAGGTATGTTATTGGAATACCATTAGTAAGATTAGAAAGAAAAAAAGGGCAGAATTTTATTGGTTGTTCATTGAAAATGTTAGCTGTGATTAGTTACATAATCCTACATTAACCTGTAAATTAAAATTCCTTGGTGCAATTTGATGGCTGATTTAATTTTGTCTTTCTTTGTTTGCCGCGGGCTAATTCCATTATGAATTCTTTATACAGCCTTTTCCCTCAATGATTAGCAGCTTCTACTCAAGGTCTGATTACTATTGTACACTTAGCACTACATAAAGCCGGGGATTAATATTCCCCTGAAGAATTGTTGCTATGGATCTGCTCTATCCCTTCTAAGAGATGTTTCTGCAGCTCCAATTGTCCATAAATTAGGATCTCTGGTGAGTTATCAGTGGGAGTGAGCTGAGCTTAACAAGCTGAAGAGTGCATTCTTGTTCAGAGAGGAAAAAAGGCAAGGGAAGAAGAGAAAGATTCTCAATTATTAATTGGGAGGTTGAGTCACTCTGAAGTGGTATTTTTCCCATCTCTGCCCTTGTAGACATGTACAAATCAGCATGAGCCTGCACGCCAAAGTAGATGCTTTAGAAATCTTTCAATATTTACTGATCAGAACATATGAGAGGGTCCTGGTCAGCTGTAAACGAGGAGAGAAAACGCAGTTCTGCTATCCAGTGACAGCAGATAATCGACTATATTGTGTTGGCAGAAGTGGCATTGTCTTATTTGATATAGTATGATTTCTACACTTCTTGGTGTAGGGATATGTATCTGGGTACCATTGTTTTATTTTTAATTATTTTTTAAAAAGATTTATTTATTTTTATTTTATGTGTATGAATGTTTAGCCTGCCTGTATGCATGTGCACCACACATGTTTTTGGAGCTTGTGGATTCCAGAAGGGGGTGTCAGATCCCCTGGAGCTGGAGTTTGACAGTTGTGAGCTGCCATGTGGGTGCTGGGAGTTGAACCCAGGTCCTCTGCAAGAGTAGCAACTGCTCTTAACCACTGGACCATCTCTCCAGCCGTGGTACCATTGTTTTAAAAACTTCACTGGGCACTAGCAAAAGACTGAAATGGGATTATTGACTTATGCATTATTTTTTTTCTCAAGAAGCTGGTATTTCCAGGCAGAGTTGATCTGTGGTTTTTAAGGGTCTCTGTTGTTTTTGTTGGTCTGAAAATTAGCCATTGATCACAGTGGGGCATGCTTCCCCAGAGGAGTCCATCACAGGGGGCCACTTGGGTTAAAGGCAGAGATCACTTTTCCCACTGTATAGTGCTGTCTATTGGGCAGCTTCTTCCTCCTCTGGAGGACACTGTGGTCCTGTGACATGCGGCAGCTTAAAGGGCTTACATACTTGGGGTGGGTTTAGTCAAAGAAACCTGTCGGAAGTAGGCCGAGGTCATCAAGCTTGCTGGCCTGCTGGGTCCTACAACTGCACGTTCTAGTCCAAGGGANTGGAACACATCTGAGTATTCCATTGAGCAGTATGGCTCTCTTCTTTTTTAATCTTTCTTTTCCTCTCATTTAATTTCTTTCTTCCTTGGTTCTTCCCTCCCCTTCTTCTTTTTATTCTCTTCTTGGTTCCCTATGCTTTTTAAATTTTATTCTTTTAGGTTTCTTCTTTATTTTTTCATCCTCACCTGCCCCCCCACCAGCTACTCACCCCCCACACACAAAGGCTGAAAATACACTGGCACTTTAAAATTGAAGCAAAAGGTGAATTATATTGCTACTCGGAGTGGGCTAAGGGCGGAGTCCTGAGGGGGTGAGATAAAATAACAGTCTGAGGAATGCACTTAACCCAGCAGACGGGCCAAGAATCTTTCCCAGGAACAATTGCTTCCCGGTTGGTTCTCCAACTGCCAAAGTGGCTAATCATTTACAAAGTGGAGATGATTCTGTTGTTGGGAAGATGGCTCCTTTGAATCATTCTTGAGTAGAATTCTTGAATTGTGCTGAACGGTTCCTGGAACGGGAAGTGATGGCCATTTTATCAGGAACCTAGTTATGGCAGTTTGGGTCCACACATGTATACTCCTTGCAGCACGCACATTGTGCACACACATCCACTTTTGGCACAAGGCGTGCGCACATGCGTGTCCATGCAATCTGGCTGATGATGCTAAGAAGAAAGCTTACTGAGAAGCTGCCTATAGTTTCTAAGCTCAGCAGAGATGGGGGTTGCATTGGTTACTTCTCTTGTCCTTATGACCAAATAACTAATAAAAGTGACCTGAAGGAAGGATTTTGTTTATGATTTGGGGGACACAGCCCATCACAGTGGGGAAGGCAAGGAGGCTAAGGGTGGCTGGTTGGCTGCAAGAACTTGTACTTTGGCTTCCTTACATTGCTCTGAACCAATGGGCAAAAAACCAGATCAGCTGGAAGTGGTGGTGGGCTAACCTCTAAGACTATTCNGTTCTAGGGACCCATAGCCTTCAGCTCAGCTCCTCTTCCTAAAGACTCCATAGCCTCCAGTGTCATCAGGTGGGAACACAGGAGACTGTGTGGAACATTTCACACTCAAACCACAACAGTGGTCTGTGATACAAAGCCCAGGACACACGAGAGAATGTGTGCATGCACCTGTGTGTGCATGTATGCCCGCATGCATGCATGTGTATGTTGTGTGTGTCTCTGTGTGCACATTTGTGCACACATCTGTGAGTGTGTGTGTGTGTGTGTGTGTGTGTGTGTAAATACTAGGACTGCTATGAGACCTTAGTTACAGTTCCTTGACACAAGTTCTCATTATCTTCTAAGGATGCTGTGGAGATGACAGTCTCATCAAGGATTGTTACAGGAATAAAATGTCGTATCATTTGGGAGACAGTTACTGCCCTGTGATCAAACACCACTCTTCCATGCTGTCCATAGTACTGGAGCCTTTGTATTCTGTAAGGCCAGGAAGCAAGCAGTGAGGGGTTAGAGCTTGGTAGAAGCTTGCTCATGGTAGCCTCCTTCCTGTCACCTGGAATGTCAACTCAAGACCCTGTTGGGCATGTCAATTTACTCAGCACCAGGAACAGAATAAGGGGACCAGGGCTAACTTCCCCAAAAAGGCCAGCTCTCTTAAGCACTTAGTGCTGAGTTCCTAAGTACACAAAATAATACAGTAGACAGAGCATTCTGTTCTGTGTTGTTCCCAACACAGGCCGCTGGATGCTCAGGGCTCTATGAATACTTCTCACTATTCACCCCTGCCCCCAAGAACCAGATGATACCTCAGGAAAACCCCGGAACTCCGTGTGAGAATTGCTGGTTCATTGGACTTTGCCAGCCACACACAATGATCTTCGTCTCCCCCCCTCCCTTTTTTTATTATGCTGGGGAATGCAGGTCCTTGTGCATTGTAAGCAAGTACTCTACCACTGAGCAACACTGCCAGCCTCAGGAGTTTTGGTAAGCCCCTTTTTTTTTTAGGATTTTCATGATATTCTAGTGAGATTTGGTGTTCTACTGATGTTTTAGTGGGCCTTAGAAACTGGTCCCTGCAGGGCTTCCCACTGAGCCCGTCGAGTCTTGGTGTCCAGTTGGGTTTGGAATAGGTTAGCAGAGTTTAACCTACTTTATTCACCTAACGATTTGTTGTGAAGCCCATTGGGAAGGGAAAATAGATCAGCAGAAATGTACTTGACTTGGAACAGTTTCAGAAGGGGAGCGCTGCTTCCTCCTAAAGCCTCTTCCCAAGCACCACAGGACCCAGTACAGTGCAGACCCCATGTTTACTGTGTGGGCAGCAACAGCCAACGAAGCACGATTGTGTGGTCTGCACTGTTGGTGTCCACACTCCCAGGGCCTCANGCCCCGTGCTCAGGCAGTTGCTTTCTGAAGGTGTAAGGCAAAAAGGCAAATTGCACATTTTGGATGAGTAGAATAGAAGAGATGGAAGTGGTTGTTTGGCTGCTTTTGTTTTTCTAAAGAAGGTCTTAANGTGACTTAATTTTTTTTAAAGTTTTTATTTGATATGTACAAGTGCTTTACCGTTACACATATCTGTGCACCACATGCACGCCTTGTGCTTGCGAAGATAGAAGAGGGCGCTGGATCCCCTGGAACTGGAGTGAGAGATGGTTGCAAGCCACCATGTGGGTGCTGGGAATTGAACCTGGGTCCTCTTTAAGAGCAGCCAGTGCTCTTGACCACTGATCCACCTCTCCAGCCCCTTGGCAGTGACTCTTAGGAGACCATTATCATGAGTAGAGCAGCTTTGGCACCCAGCAGGCCAGGTGCTGTTCTCTTCCTTGTCCATTCTAAGCATCAGCTCCTTCGAGTTCCATAGCTCGATGAATTACGGTCATCCTCACTGCTTTATTGATGTAGAAACCGAGGCACAGTCTGCTTAAGAAGTCAATCTGTATAAATCCTAAGTGACATGTGGCGGAGTCAGGATCTGAACTGTGGACATTTAATTCCATAATCTCTGTGGCCCTCAGTCTGTAAGCTGTATAGGTGGAAGCATCATTTGAACTTGAGGTTTGTTTTATTTATTTATTTATTTTTGGTGTAATGCATGTCG